>NJRL01000503.1:118120-144392 GCA_003063815.1 Aphaenogaster rudis
TTCTTTAGGTGTGAGGAATATCTCCCTAAATTTTGGCCGTATTTTTTTAGAGCACCCTGTATAATACGTTATTTTTTATGATTTAGTATTTTAATGCATTGTTTCAAAAAATATAAATATAACACGACAATAGCATCTGAATACAGGTAATCGATATGAATATATTTCGAAGGAGAGAGAGATCAACTATATATACATTTATGTATAAATAAGCTAAAATAATCAAAAAATATATTAAAGGTATAAAATATCTTCAATTTCAGTTTTAGAATATTAAATATTACACAAAAGAGAGGTTCAAGACGTAAAAATATATATTCAAATATTGTAGTGTAGATTTTTATTGATAAATAAAACACTCGCGTTTCGTTTCTTATTTGAATATTTCAATCGAGCAAATGACCAAACAAATGATTGAAACTTTAGACTGCATCTAATGAGATGTCCGCCATATTGACAATTCTGTCGAGTGAATTCCATGCAACCGTAATATTACTCGTATATGATAAATTTTCCACATATTTATATATTTTATAATAATCACTCACACATACAATACGCATCAGGGATATAAATATATAGATATATTTTTTTTCACAAGAAGCGCAACACTCAATCTCAGAACTTAGAATCTAAAAAACTATAAAATCCATAGCAAAAAACTATACTTTTCAAACATAATTCATACAATAGAAATGTTTATTGGTATACTATCCCAAGATAATTCAATTCAAATATTATAAAAAAAATTCGTGTATTAAAGTACATTAATTGAGGTACATATTATATTTTATAATTTAATACAGATATAATACAAAAGTTATTCAAAAACTTATACTATTATATCTTAATTAAAAATTAAATATTTATACAATATCACGTGTCTAAATGTATGCTTTCATTATCAGTTTGATCCATAATATTTTCAAAATCAAAGCTAAATTTCTTTTCTATTCGATTGCACGTTGATAAAAACCTTCGGTTAGCTCCTATTTGTATTCTTTGATTAATAGGAATATATGATTCATTAATATTACCAAATTCATCATCAGAGTTATCTGATTTCTGCTTTTCATCCTCTGCATGAACGTAATTTTCGCTAGTGTATATCCCGGATTCAAATTTGTCAACTTTTGTACATTCTTCTATAATATTTTCTATAGACTGGCTGGTAGATTCTATAGGTTGGCAGTTTTTTATACTAAATTGAAAGGTTTGTTTGCTACATATATTTTCTATTACATTTGTTACATCTAAATCATTATCTTCATTTTCGCTCATAAAATCATCAGGACAGAGTTCATTGAACATTTTGTCAAACGTGTTATTTAGTTTTGAATTTACCTTCTCTATCTCCAGAACTCTTTTAAATTGTGGCCCACGTTTTATTTGTTTTACATTCATGATCGCAACATCTTCAGGCACGTCCTTTATTTCTAATTCATTTACTCTATTCGAAATATTTTCCTTCTTTGATCTTTTTGGTGTAATTGTCATTTTCTCGAAGGAGTCCTCTAGGGATATTGCAAGGTTTCCAGATATAAATTCATCGAGCTTCCTATTATCTTTTTCTGTTTTCTTTTTTACTCTCTTTTGCTTTGATTTTGTTGTATCTTTTGTTTCAGTATTATTGTCTTCTACATTTGTTGTAGCTTTTTTTCTTCGAGAATTTGCAGTTCTTTTTTTTGTTTTTACATTCCTAATATTTTCGTATACTTCAACCAATTCTGGATAACATTTTAAAACTAAGTCTTGTGGCTCAATACTTGTTAGCAAATTGTCATCTACATCATCATCATCATCATTTTCATTTGTTTGCTTTTTATATTCTTTTAGCATTTCTAATACAGAATGCTCCTTCTTCCATATAATTTCATAACTGGCTACAGATCTAATATTACGTATCTTTTTTATATTGTCAGGAATAAATAAATCTGTCGTGGACAAACGTTCATCAAATGTAAAATCTGGTAGATGTAAAAGTTGCCATCTAGTAGTCAATATAAATATTTTTTCGAACGCATATTGTGGTTCCCAACATAGATGTTTGTTCATAAAGTCCTGATGAGAAGACAGTAATTTAGACAAAAAAATTATTATAATTTTAACATACGAGTGTAACGATAAACTTACAACAAATTGATTGGTTTGAGGTTGCTTCCATTTTATATCTAATTTAGTAGGAACTGAGTCCTTCCTGACAAGAAATTCATCTATCAATTCTTGGTTTGGAAAATTTAGATCATGGAGCGCCTTCTTTCTTAATGATATTTCATTTAATATCAACGTTCTCTTTTCTCTATACATATAAAAAATGATTATTAAAATTATTACTTCTACAAGAATATATGTTATACTATAGTGAGAGATTTTTACCTGAAATCATCATTACACTTCCTAATAGTACCGCAATCAGCACAACCTGATTTTGTATGCTTTTGCAGTTTTCCTGGATGACCACATGATGTACATAAATTGGAATTTGCTAGATCCAACTCAGCTCTGTCCAAACTTGTATCAGTTCTCCAATCTTGAATCCTACAGAACAAGAGAAAAGGAAAATAGTTAACTTGCAGTCACAAAATTTCATAAATTCGATAAACATAGAATACACTCAAACCTTTGTAAGACATTTTCCTCTTCTACAGTCTTGAAAAATTTTAAAGCAGCCTCCTTTCCGACACCATTCACTCCCTCGTCGTAATCACAACCACACAACAAAGCTAACGCTATCATTTTATTTCGTCCTATATTCAACGTCTTCTCTATTTTTTCCATACCATAGACATCTACAGAGCCACCTGTAGCTCCACGATTTCCTTGGGTACTCGTACAAAAGTTTCTATACACTACTTTTGCACCATATAGAAAACAGTCGCTGTCTTGACTTATACATCCATCTACAAGCTAAAAGTACATCTTTCCTTTATCTAAGGCGATCAATAAATTTATTAAAGAAAATTAGGTATATATATACGCACTCCATCTTCATCTAAGTAAGCACACATAGCTTCTGCTTCACCATGACCCTGTATACAAGCAATACCCATGCATCTTAACAATTCTCTACATTCATTTAGAACTCGATTAAACTGTCTTCTCCCTCCTCTCTTAGCAGTCTTCCTCTCCTGAAATCCGTTACGAACATCATTCCTTCGTGCAATAGTTTTGTGTTTCAGGATGGGTGCCTTTCCCTCCAATACAAATACTGGAGATATCCCGTGCATGAGAAGGTACGCTGTACGAAAGTACAAGTTCCTGCAATAAGTAATTCGAATCACATAAGTGACAACTTATCAACAATAATATAAATGCATTTAAAAAACATACATTGCGTGTCGATACAGTATTATCCACTGGACTAATCCACTATTTCACTATGACGTTATTTAATTAAATATATTTCAACAAATAGAAATAAATCAAACCAAGAGAGAAACACATGTTTACCTGAGATACATCTTCGGCTGTACCGCATTGTCGACAATCGTCTGGCTGTCCACGACCCATCCGCTTAAATCGATCGCGATGGTCTTTCCCTGCAGCTCGTACAGCGGCTTCCTCTCGCACAGAGGCGACAAAACGTTCCAAAGGTCTTTGACGCCCATCTCGGGTCACGTATTCATTTCGAATCAAAAGTGATCAAAAGGTCTGTTTGTGTTGCTTGCACTTCTCGCACTTGTACTTCTCGTTCTTTTTTTCTTCAACGCCAGCGCGTATGTTTATCTCGCTTTAGGTGCAAGAAGTGCGAGAAGTGCAAGCAACACAACAGACCTAATTCAAATCGGAGCGTACGCATTCGCAGCGTGAGGTAAAGTCACTATAGTCACTATATATATAGTGACTTTAGCGTGAGGCCTCCACCGCTGCCATCTCGTGCAGCAAACGCAGCGGCAAGCGAGTCGAGTTCCGCTTTTACTCGTAATCGGTAATAAAGTGGCACATTTACGTTCTCTGCATTTTGCAATTCACCATCAGCCAGTATCCTTCGTTTCGATTCACACAGGTTCCGATTGTGGACGTGTCTCTCAGCTCTCTCGAAGCAGCTGATGACAACAGCGTCAAATAAATGAACACTGAGGAGTGCGAATCAGTGCGAATGATCCGAATAAAAAAAAAACAGTGTTTTAATCCGTAAGACTGTCATTGGATTGCGCATTGAAGTTCCTGTGCATTGGAGTAAACTTAATCGAAATCTTAAGATTGTAAGACAACCGTGATTGTAAGAAAAACGCACGTTGTTTATTATTAATTACGCATCGTTCTAAGAACCTGCGTTTTCTCTCATTTAGCCATAAATAATACTTTTCTATTTATAGCATTCATCTTGGTTAGTCAGAACGAACTCGAAGATGAGGGGAAAGTCGACAGAAGATATGCGTGAACGAAAATAGAATTCATCGTGGCTAGGCAATATTTATAACCTAAGTTAATTCGAGTCTTTGAGTCTTTGATTGAGATTTTATTCAGTCGACCTCATGAACGACGTCGGTGCTGACAATAAAATGGTCGGTGGAAACACCAGTGGCAATCTGCCGCTGCCAGCAGAAAAATTGCCGGAATGTTGGAATCAAGAGGAGAGGATGAGCGCGCTGTTCTCGCCGTTTCGCAGTAAATCCGCAAATCCGCAGGACTGGATTTCTAAATACAAGTTTTGGAATAATCTGATATACGATTGGCTGAAGCATACCATGCAATGCAGCTTTTCTATTGTCGATTTGAACGAAGCCTTCAAAAGGAAGGGTTGTGCACCGCTCTGTTTGGCCACTGTAATTGAGGAGCTTGTAAGGTATTATCGCGACTATTAAACATATATCAAATTTTTCAAACATTTTAATCAGTAGTCAATCGATTATTGTAATGAAGGCAATTATTTGTGATAAAAATAGAGTACATAGTTTAAAATTTAATGCTGCTTATCTTGCTTTGTGTTGTTAATATATATATTTTGTGATATTTTCTAGAAATAACGAGATAATTCAAGAGACTAACTTTTTTAAAGAACCATGCGAAACATGGACAGCATGGTCAATTGACATATTTGTAAAAAAACCAATAAGTTGGTCATTTTCCAAGGTAAAGAATTACGTTGTAGGCCAAGAGACAAATAGCACAGAAGTAAGATACGTACATATGCGGATTGTGCGGGAATTAGGTGACGTTATTCTTTCCATCGCTGAAGTTAGGAAAGATAATATCTTGTTCCCGATATCGGAGATAGTAGAATATTGCAAGAATAAAACAGAGAAGCAGATTTCGGAGAGCGCAGTGAGATTGACATTGCAATGGTTAAAGCAGGGAAAAAGGGTGATTTTTAAGAAGAGCTCCAATCCAAATAGCGAGTTACTAATTAAAATCTCTGTGCAAACGGCAAATGAAATTACAGAGGTAGAAGAAGGCATGTATAAATTGATAAAGCAGGAAAATGAACTAATCAAAGAAATAGAGCTTATGGAGCAAGAGAAGCTCAATATTATTAATGAAGCGAAGATGTATTTGGGGAAAGAGTTGCGTCAGATGGCAAAGACACGATTAAGGAGAAAAATGGAATTAGAAAAAACCATAGAAAAGCGCGCGCAAGCTCTTGCAAATCTGCGCGTTCTCATTACCAATATTGAAGACGCACATTCTAACTCTGCTGTATTATCTGCTTATAAAACTGGATCTGATGTATTGAAAAAAATGGGACTAAATGATTTAACAGAATATGGTGTTAGAGACATTATGGATGACATTAATGAGGTAAGTGGTTATACGTGTTATATGTGTTATTCGTGATTATGACACGAATAGAGATGCACTGATACTTATTATTTGATGACCAGGTTTTAGAGGAAAACAAAGAGATAGATTCAGTTTTATCTGAAACGCTAAACAATGCAGACTCTGATGCTGAATTGGAAAGGGAATTAGCAGAATTGTTGGATGAAGATGATGTAGAAGTTTCCACTACAGTCCCTGATTCAATTCCAGAAGTTGAAAAATTAAGGCAACGTTTGAAAGACTTACGCATGGAAGGTAAATATTATAGAATTTTTTTATTATTATATTTCATATAAAATAATGGAATATATGATACAGGTTTAGTTTCACCCAGCAAAGATATAGCTGCACTACCATCTATACCATCCAATAAAGAAAAGGAGCTAAAGGAACCCGAATACTTGTAAGTTGCAATAGTCAATCTATGCAATTATATAATAACTTCAGACTTAGAATTATTCGTTTCCTATTTTTTAAAAATGTTTTACTGTAGGTATTATGTCGTATAATGATAAATATATTAAAATGTACATTATGTATAAAAACAATGTGAAGATTTTTTAATCCAATTTTGTATAACTTGGCATATATGAAGTAACATAAAAAATATGCATGGCAACTAAATTTCTATTTCTGCCCATTTATTTTTATATCATTTATCTATGTTTATATTGTAAAGCAATAAGAATTTTTAGAACCCATAAATAACACAACTAGAATTGTAAAGTTAATCTCAACATTATCACATAATTATTTCTCAAGTCTTTA
This sequence comes from Aphaenogaster rudis, assembly GCA_003063815.1. Classification (NCBI taxonomy): domain Eukaryota; kingdom Metazoa; phylum Arthropoda; class Insecta; order Hymenoptera; family Formicidae; genus Aphaenogaster; species Aphaenogaster rudis. The sequence continues at coordinate 124,652 of NJRL01000503.1, forward strand.
ATTGCTTCATTTAACAACGTGGCAATTTCACATAATTATGCATTCAATAAAGATCATTTATCAATAGTATAGACTTACACACATGGCACAAGATAAATATTTTTTTATGATTGCACATAATCGGTGGTCTCATTAATAAATTTAAGAACATCTCGTTTGAGATTCATCTGAGCATAATGAATGCGTCTGATTTTGTTCTATTCTTGTAATTACATCTTGTATCCATGATATATGTCTGGATATTTCTGTATATAAGGAATACAAATTGTTGTCGCAATAAGCATTTGCACCTTCTTGTATCGTGCCGAGGGAAACGCTAACAATACCTCGGAGATACCACAATTCATTAGTTTTAAAGACTAATCCACCGCCACTGTCACCATCACAAACAGAAGAACCTGAAACATATAATGCTTATGTAAGTTATTTTTCTACTTCTTTGCACAGGAACAATCATTCTTAAATTTAAAAACGATTGTTCGTTCCTTTTCCTTATTATCTTTTCTTATATAACTTCTATTGAAATTAAAATAATTATACATATTTTACGAATATGTTTCTGATAAATTTAGTGAAAAAATACAGCATCATATTAATTAATGTCACACAATCGGTTTTTTTACTGACCATTCGTGTAGCCTGCACAAAACTTATCGTTGGTGATAAATTGTTCCGTCTGGGCACCTTGGCTCGCGGACCTGCACTGGCTAAGTGAAATTACAGGCACTGTCAGAGCCTGTAAAACTGCACTAGTTTCACCGAATGCGGTTCTACCAAAACCTGCTACTTTTCCATAAGTGCCTGGTTCCAACACAGACCTATCGCTTAAAGTATCTATGCACACAGGAACCAACCAAGTAGACAATACAAACGGATTGACGAGTTCTAATATCGCGATATCCCAGAGGAAATTTCCTATAAGTCCTAGATAACTGCGTACAATGTAAATATGTTTTACCTGCAAGAAAACATGTGTAAATATTTATGATTGCCAATATTCTAGAATATTCTAGTATAGAATAATTAAATTAGTTTACATTAAGATAGATTAATTTACATAGTATTATATACTTGCAAACCTGATTCTTTCTAACGAGATTTAGATTGTGAAAGGGATAATTGTAATCGCGAAAGATGTTTCCTGCTAATACATAAATTTTATTAGCGTGAATCAGTTGCCTAGTAGTCTCGTCGTATACACAATGAGCCGCTGTTATCAAAAGATTCTCTTGAATGATAGATGCTCCACAAAAGAAATTCTTTTGTTCGCCTGATTCGCGGTACAATGAGGCGTGCCACGGAAATTCCGTGATATTCGGTCGAACACCGCCTACAACGGTCGGTTTAACATCAGCAGGTAGAGTGCCGCATACTACAACAAACATTTCGGTTGGAGAAATCGTTTCAGCGTGATAGTACAAGAGAGCATATTGGCACTCATGATTGTACAAAAGGAGGAGATAATTCACAATAACTATAACTCCATTGCGCATCATTGTGACATAATTTTACAATTAGTGGGATAGGAAAAAGATTGAGATATATCGAGATCACATAAATTTATTAAATATATTCGATATGTATGTATGTGTGTGTGTGTATGTAATAATATATGTATATTTGTACACAGCGTAATTAAAAATTAGATTTTAATACTTTAATTAAAGCTTTGGTTCGTTAGAAAATAATTTCAGATTGTAACTTAAATAGAAACTGTATTACATATAGAATGACAGGTATGTGAATTATCTCAATGGGAATAATGATATATATCACGGGTGCCCAACTAGTTTCTCCGAGGATCAGATTTCAAATTTGACCATTGTCCGCGGGCCAAACTAATATCAAGTTATTGCCCTCTTTTTGCGTTATCCGGGGACTACTACATGGAGGCGAGGCAATGACAATCCCTATTTTTGTTTTTGTTTTTTATTTTTGGTTTTTTTATTTTTTTAATATTAACTGTCTTTTATACTGTCTTTCTATGTTATTTTACTTTTGAAAACTCTTGATAGTTTTTTGAACTGATAACTTCCAAGTGATCATTGCCACAGTTCAATAGCAATGCTTTATATATTTTTCCAAATAAAACCTAATGTGAGAATTACGATTTGCTGTCTTTGGCCAACTTGGTAAACTCAGGGTTATAGCTAGTAGTAGCAGCGACCAAACTCAACAATCCTCAAGATGACGGTTTGTGCACTATTACGAGATTCTACTGTAGTCTAAATTTCATATTTTGGAATACGATCACGGGCCGGACGTTGGGCATCCGTGATATATATATATGATTATCGTGACAAGCTTATGCGCAAAATTGTACTACTTATAATTGTACTTTTATTCTTTCGTAGTTCTAAGACCATGCCCAAGGGTTATTTGTTGCTATATTACTACTTGGCTTTGGTATCCTAACATCTATATCCGGATAATTTGGATTTTTGGTATTCGTGTATATAATGATTCTATCGTCCAAAACTTCAATAAACGTAGCATTGTTTCTATCAAGAGTGGCGTGGAACGCAAGTTTAGTATCATTAACATAAATATTTATTGTGAGCGGACCTGGAATGCATCGCATAGGTTCTGGTTCCCATTGACCATTTGTATTACATCTCACATGCTTTCTTTGACCGGAAAGTAGATTAGTTTCAGGTCGATAACCGTTTTGACATTCCAATTCCGCTCTTGTTCTTGGTGGAACTGGAGATTTGCACGATATCCATTCATCGTCGTACGTCGTACATCTAGCTCTGGTTGATGCTATGGTTAAAGCTTTACAGCGTATTTCTATCAAACAAACATTTTAAATACATAAATTAATTATACATACATTAATTGATAATCAGGGTTGGGAAGTAACGCTGTTACCGTTTTCGTTACTTTTTTTCGATAACGATCGTTACTTTTTTCTGTCTGTAACGGTAATGGTAACGTCGTTAGATTTTTACAGTAACGGTAATGAATTCAGCCGTTACTTTTCTCGTTACTTTAGTTACCTATTATCTTTTATATCTGTTCAATAGATCGTGCGCTGGTTGTGTACCTTATATCTTAGACTACATTCCGATAGTCACTGCTAGTACTAAAAGTCTGTAGTATATATGAAACGTGAACTATAGATTTTCAGTACTGGCAGTGAATATCGAAATGCACTCTAGATAACGTTAATTTTTAAAAACAAAGTTTAATAACATTTTTGACGAAATGACATTTGTGAATTACAATATAAATTCCTATAAAGATAAGTATACTAAAAAATAAAGATATTAATATAAAGAATTAGAAGAATTATTAGTTGAGTTTAATATAAAAAAGCTTTCTATATAGAAACTAGTTTAAAGTTTAAAGTTTTAATATTGATTATTAAATAATGTAATTTTATAATCTAACATCTTACTTTAGCATTTCAAAAAAGTAACGAAAAAAAATAACGAATCGTTATTTTCTAAGTAACGGTAACGGTAACGCGTTACTTTTTAAAATTAGTAACGAGTAATGGTAACGAGTTACTTTTTACAAAAAGTAACGGTAACGGTAACGCGTTGTAAGAGGTAACGTTTCCAATCCTGTTGATAATCATCTACTTATTTTTCCATATATATTTTTTCTTATAAAATAGTTAAACACTTCAACAACATAATTATTATTTTAATACCTGTACAAACTGGTATATTAAGCCATTTTCCTTCGATACTGCAACTCACGTCAGTCGGACCTCTTATTTTATATCCCGAATTACAAGAATAGACGAGATGAGATCCTAATCCTAATTCCGTTCCTTCTGCAACGTTACATTCTTGTCTATCTGGGCATTGCGACCGATGTAACTTCCAGCGACCGTTTTGCGGTTGTGGAGGTGCGTTACAAGTGTTTGTGCCAGGTGTCACAGAAGGACGTGTTGGTGTAGGAGTCGGTGGACGTACTGGTGGCGGTCGTGTTCCCGGTTGTACCGGCGGTAAAGGTGATGGCCATCCACCACATAATCTCGAATCTTCGTCTGATCCATCGGCGCAATTATCTACTCTGTTACATCTTAGATCACCATCGATACAAGCTCCATAAGAACAACGGAAAGCTGTCGGAGGACAACTGCAAACAAATTGGCAATTGTAAGACGTTTGTTTCTCACATTGGTGGTCTAATCAATATACAACTGTGAGTCGTATTTTAAACATATATAAAGAATCTCACGGTAACGATCCGCATAATGCAGATGTTTCGTCGGAGCCATCCGCACAATTTCGAATTCCGTCGCACACATCGGTGCTAGAAATGCACTGGCCGTTGGCGCATGCAAACTGATCCGTGTTGCATCGTGCAGGTCTTCCCGTTTGATTGTTTGTTGTGTTTTGTGTGTTTCTTGTCGTGCACTGCGGCTGCGTTTCATCGCTGTTGTCGACGCAGTCCTGAACACCATTACACACATAGTCTCCGTTTATACAGCCACCGTAATTACAACGAAAAGCATATTGAGGACACAGAATCTCTGGCTTTTTACACTCTGTATCTGTCTCATCGGATGAATCCTTGCAATCTGCTCTGCCATCGCATAATAATTCGCCCGCTATACAGTCTCCATTGCGACATTGAAATCTCTCTAGCCTGTTTGAGCAATTAAATTAGCCGATGCTTATTTACTCGAACATTGCATTACTCCGACGCGTAAACACTTACCCGCAATCAGTTTGTGCATACCCAGAACCAATACATACTGTAAAATCCAAAAAATAGTTTTGCTAGATTATCAGCTGTTATTTTGTGTTGAGTAATTGTTCATATGTAAGTTGAAATTATTTTTCAAATTATTTTATATAATTATAATTAATATTTTAATAATACTAATAAAAAATACTATTAATAATTTTAATAATACACATAGAAGATCCTGTTTGATGAGGATCCTGCTCATTTCTATTGTGATAGAGAAATAATTTATACATTGATTGATCATATCAGTTAGCAACAAGGAATACTTCAATAATTTTTAATAAATGTGGTAGAAACATGCGTTGCGTATTCGTGTATCATCTTCGCTTATTATCTACCAATATAAGTAAACATGTAAGTAAGATAGATTCTTCTACACTGAGGTTCAAGGTCACTAAACTGGTTTCTGAAACTGGTTGAGACTACTTCGCAAATCTGTGGAAATACGCGGATGTATTCAATTACCACAAAATATTAATTAATATATAATGAAAAATTCTTCCTGCAGCACAACAGATGTATGATAAATAAAACGAGTTTTACAAAAGAGTTAATAAAAAGTTTTTTCTATCAATTGTCTCATTAACAAATTATTAATCGATTAATCATTTAATCAAGATTAAAATATGCAAACTGTGTGTGAATAAAATTTTATAAGTTAGGTAAATTAAGATTTCAAAATGAATCATTTAACATTTTTCTAAAATGCATGTTGTATATTATATTATTTATTTAACATGATTTCGTCACGGTTTCATCACGATTTCGTTATGAAACATCTGGATTCAGAATAGATTATAATTCATTAATGGACGTGAGGTAATATTAATATTAAATTTAAATGGCATCAATGAAAAACAATTTCATTTTTAGATATCTTTACAAGCATTTTCCAATACTATTTTATCAATAATATATCCATCAATATTAAATCTATATAATATTCTATTGTGCTATATCTAATTGATAAATAAAAAAATTTTTCAGAAAGAAAAGTTATGGTACAAAATTTTTCTATAAAGTTGCAGTTACAACACTTTTTATCAGTATCATAATATGGTTCTTATTTACCACAAAAAGAAGTTGGCGTCATAATATGTTTCTTGCTTACCGTAAACAATTGTTAGTAATGTGGGAATCCGTTGAATAATCCACATGGTAAAGCACACTGCGTGTGAAAGGCCAACAATTGCAATCCGCGCCTCCTTATATCTCGGCGCTCGAACACTCACTGCGATTATCAACTGGATATACTGGATGCCACGAGACTGGAATTACCCAACGCAGGCAAAGCGCGCGCGTCAGCCTTGTATGCGCGTGTGGTGGAAAGTACATATACGGGGAAAGTATATATACGAGGATATACATGCTCGATTCATACGCTGCAAATTTATCTAAACCACAAACAAATCGAGAGAGGATATGATGATCGTATGTAAACGCACATATTTTCAATTTGGTTCAAAGAACTTTGCGAGATAGAAATAATACACATTTTATACTAGGATATTTGGTTGAAGGACTCTGATATCATCGCTGTTTTCGGCTTTACATAGAATCGCTTTGTAATTGCAGGAAACTTGTAATTAATCTTACAAACGGAAAACTTTAATGATAATTTAAAAACTTTTTTAATGTTTCTTAATGTATTCGATACAGAGACGTTATGTATTTTACACCTAAACGTCATTATGCATGGTTTCTTGTTTTTCATCATCCTCCGTAGGTAATACATCTCTGTTACTAAACGAATAAAAAGGAAGGCTTATCAGCCATTTCAACGTCCTATATAATATTAGTTAAGGTATTTAAAAATAGATGGAAAAATTTATTAAGTATTGTATAATTTATGAAGTATTATATTTAAAAAGGATACGTCTGTTCTGAAATCTCAGTGTCCACCATATGTTGCAAAATATATGCCTTCTGAAACTCTTCTACTTCTTCTTCACATTCCTTCCAATCTAACGTTTCATGGAGACCATCTGTGCCATATCTTTTACTATAATTATCGTAATGCACCTGTCGATACATTTATTCCTTGTGAATAACTCATCTTTAGAAAATTTAATATTAATCTCACAATGTCAACAAAATATACGCTATCAGTTTCTTACGTGACATAGACACAATCCTAAGCTGGGTGCAAGTGGTATGTCCATCTTGTCATTTGTGTTCAACGCTTCATCAATTGTTTCTTTGGATATCATGTTTCTCGCAGTCGCAACTACAATTGCGACCATTTTTCGGATTTGATGCAACAAGAAGCTTTGTCCTTTAACTTCCAACACCGCAAATTCTGTATCATTCGAAACGAACGTCCCCGTACAGCAGAAACTAATTATGTAGCGTCGTGCGCGTGGATCTAATGGTTTCCTGAATTAAACAAGATGTACTTCAGTTTTAGACACTCAATAGACAAATACGTTCTTTTGAATTGACATCGACTTACACTTTCGACGTGAAGTTATGAAAGTTGCGAGAACCTTCTAAAAGCTTTAAAATTGAATTTAATCTATCTAAAGATTCTGGAGATAATCTATAGTCGGTGTATGATTTTCCATCAATTATCGATAACTGTTTGATTCTCTCATCTTCGTTAACTTCCTCTCCAAGTTTTAACAAACTCTGATCTTCTAATGCAAATGCAAAAGAAGGAATGATATATCTATAAGTACGTGCATCACACTGATTTTTGCTATTGAAACCCTTTGTCACTCGTTTTATTCCAAATACTCTGATTACATCAGGTAAGAACTGATTTATTACTGTCTTATCAGTATTATCCGCTGCAAAAAATTTGATATTTATATTATAAATATTCATGTAATAGTTTAAATAAAAAATTTATTTCCTTGTTTTTAAACTTGATAGCATAAAACAATTCAAATTCGAGATAGGTCACTAACGGTCATAGCAGATGTTAGTGCTCCAATAATATTAATGGCCGCATTCAACAGACTCAACAGTTGGGTAACATTACTAGATTTTCCGCTGAATCTAGACGTTGATTTGTTGGTTCTAAAGTAAGAGCCAATCACGTTCGATTGCTACTAAGCGGTTTGTTCTGCTGAATGCACCCAATGTGTGATTTTTCTATAAACTGCGTGCCGTTACTATCGGTCTTGAAACGCAGCTCTTTGAATATCACAATATTAAATTGATAATCAATTTAATGATACTGATGCTAACAAGCGTCTATAAAATTCCCCCTTCCCATTCCAATCCGAAAAACTGTGAAATTTGTTGCGAAAAATATTACCTCAGCCAGGATTTGAACCTGGACCTCCCTACAATCCGTGAGGGTGTCGTAGCCAGTTCGACCACCGAGGCATGTGGTAATGTTTATCGCAACAACCGAGCTGCGTTTCAAGACCGATAGTAACGGCACGCAGTTTATAGAAAAATCACACATTAATATTATTGGAGCATTTAAGATCTGCTATGACCGTCAGTGGCCTATCTCGAATTTGAATTGTTTTAAACATATCGCGGTCTAGTCAATTTTAATGTTTGATAGCATAAAGTTTCAACTTTTATTAACAATAGCTTAAATAGAGGAAACATCATAAAATTAATAAAAGCATATAAATGCTACAATATAGATCAAAATTGCTCTTAAACAATATCTAATTCTTAAAAAAGAAATGTATATTACAATAATATTTAAAATATTTATCTTACGTAGCTTCAGCGAGACAATCTGCCTTATCGCCGATACTCCTTTATCCGTACGTGCAGCCCGTTGAAAGTTGATTGTACGTACATTCTCAAATTGTACCGCAGTTATGAGGTCTGCCTTCAACAAGGCAGTAATCAATTCTTCCTCGATAGTTTTTATACCAGGATTTCTTTGCATGCCGTAATAGTCTTTGCCAACGTAGCCTAGTAACATGGCATGATTTTTCCTCTTGATTCTTTGTATTGTTTCCGTTTCTGCCTTTTGTACTGTTTCCACTTCTGTCTTTTGTACCTTGGTTTCATTCCCGCTGCCATCGTCTATGGGTCTCTTAGTTCCATGCATAGTATTTACATCAGTATTTACATCGGAGTCAGTTGTAGGATGCATTGCTGATGTGGTTCTACGAATGTTCTCTGAGAAGAAAAATTTGAATAGGCATTAAATAATATTAAAATTGGCTTGAACAGAAATTTACACAGATATTAAATAATATTAAACTAAATTAAGCTTACACACAAAAAACGTGAAAAATAAAAATAAAAAATAACGTATAATAGACATTTTATTCATCACAAACTTTAAACTTCTAGTACGCTTATAAGAATTTATCTCACGTAAAAATTAATCTATTTACTCTTTATTATCTCTCATATTATATACTTTGTATACCTAATTGAATCTTTACCCAGCGAATTGCAGATGTGCTTGGGAGGCAGTATCTTGTTCTGTACAACATTGGCAACACTTTGATTCCTATTTAATAAATAATTTTCGCATTAAAATTATTTGAATTTTTTTCTCGTTTGATTGAAATTCACGTCATTTATAGTACGCTGTAAATACCGCGTGGATATATATCTAACTCAGAATTCACATATATGTACATAAATTGATTCAGCACGACATTACCTCCTCGTGCCATCGACGCACCGATCATAGCACTCTAGAAGACGTACACTATTGGAATTCCGTAGGTTTGTCACGTTGCTTGCACTTTCCGCACTTGTACATACATACTTCTCTTTCTTTTTCTCTCCAATGCCCGTGTGAACGTTATCTCGTTTTAGATGCAGAAAATACTGTGGAGTGTGGAGTGCAAACAACGCGAACAACCTCTTGTAAGGGAAAAGTGCAGTTTTACTACACCTGAATCGAACGACAACTCTGCTCCTCCCTGGGTCTATTGCTGTCTATGGTCAGCAATCGTTCGCGGCGTGATATAACCTGAAACGTGAATGTGAGAACAAACACGAAATTTAATGAAAATGTTGAGAGATACACAGTAAATTGAATGGTCGTTTTTGTAGTTCCTACAGTTCTCAAATAGTAAAATTCCCGAAAATGCTGTCAAGATACGTGAGCCAGGTATTTACGTGCGGAAAATTTCTACAAGTAAGTGATTGGTATAGCTCCATTTTATAGAAAGTTAATGAAATATACAATAATATATCTAATTGTTTTTTTAACTGTAAATTTGTCAAGTCTCATAGAATTTTTGGATTGACACAGTCTTCCCCCAAATTATAAAACAATCTCTTTTCCAAATTGTTTTACTCTATTTTTCTGAAATCCATTTTAACTTAATTATACTTTAGTTTACTTAATAATTTTTACTTAAATAATTAGCTTTCAAGAGAGATATCTTAAATTCAAAAAAATAAATTAGAGGTATGCAATGAAATATATAATAATATATCTAATTATTCTTATTTAATTGTAAATTTGTTGAGTCTTATAGAATTTTTACGGTCTTTAAAATGTTAATGAAATATACAATAATATGTCTAATTGTTTTTTTAACTGTAAATTTGTCAAGTCTCAGAATTTTTAGATTGCCACGGTCTTCCCCCAAATTATAAAACAATCTCTTTCAAATTGTTTTACTCCACTTTTCTGAAATCCAATTTAAATAATTAACTTTGAAGAGACATTTAACTGTAGTCAGAGAATTATTTATCCAAGTACAGAAATGTATCTAAATGGATGGAAATCTATAATTTCAGAACAATCTACCAGTATTGGTTGCGGCTATTAATTATCCTAATAACTGTACGCAAGTAGCACATATACATAAGCACTGGAATCCAAAATGGAAGAAGGAAAGGAGACAAAAAGTTATTAAAATAAAACTTCCCTCGTGGGATGACAAGGATGACGATCCTACTAAATTAGACAAAGAAAAGGTGCGATCGCGTATGAAAGAGCATGGTTTCCTTCCACAGAAACCATGGCAGGAAAGACCAGCGTATATCAGTTCTACTTCATCAATTTTCGAATCCTATGTTGCTCCAGAAGGAGATGGAAAATTTTCTGCCATTACCAAAGAGGTACTAAAGAGGGCTTTTTGTTTTTACTTTTTATATCATAATTTGTGCAAAGTAAAATATACAATAACTTTTTGCTAGTTTTAAAATGTAATAAGAAATATGCATTTTTTAATTATTTATTTTATGATTGGAATGTAGGGAGTAAAGCAGAAATATACATTTTTGGAAAAAAAGAGCAAATCTTTAATGGCCATCAGAAAAATTAAATCATTTGATGACTCATACAAAACATCATTTTTTTTAGAAGAGGCCTTGGATATCTATCAAAAGGCACATGAAGCTTTAGCTGCGTAAGAGAGAAATAGCAAATATATAACGTTTTCACAACACCTCCACGGAAAGTTCGACTTTCGATGCCTGTAGAGCGAGACGAAAGTGGCCAATTGCACGCCAGGCTTACTTTCCTCCCTAAGGAAGAAAATTGATGACGTAGCGGACAGAAAGTAAAGTAGCAGGCAAATACATGACCCAACTCCGTTTACGCGCGCGCCAGGAGCCGGCGCGCGTACAAAAAAACTGAATCGAACACCAAACGCACACACTCTACAGGCATTTAAAAGTTGAACATTTCCGTAAATTTGTGAAAAATATCGTTTGCACCATGGGTCGAAAGCTTTTTTCAGACTCGTGTGATTGGCTGCGTTCAGCAGAAAAAACAGCTTTGCAACTGTTGTAAGATTCTTTAATATGATTGGTTCTTGCCTTTAGTTCTTCCTGGATCTAAATGTATAAACCAATTATATTAAAGAATCTGACAACAGTTGCAATGCAAAGCTGCTTTTTCTGCTGAACACAGCCATTGCCGCCCGAGCCTTCGGCTCGGGCGGCAAACTTCACACTCATAAGAAATTATTAGCATTCAATAAATAGAGCGTGACATCTTGACTTATTTGTAGCAATATTAAAAACAAAACAATTTTTTTAATTACAGCAAAGACGAAGAACAGATAATAAAATACGTTACAGAATTGGTGTATCCTGTAAGTTCAAAATATATATTTCGTGTTCTTGTCAACTTAAAATATCTATGTTATGTTGTCATATAAACGCATATTGTGATACTTTCTACATTTTTAGAAAATAACACACAACATGATGAACAAAACTATACACTGGAAATTCTTAGAGTCTTTGGAACCGGCCCGCCTCGTGCACGCAAGAACTACAGGCGTACTAACAAAAGAGAATATTTTTGCACAACTTACTGTTCGGTTCCATACACAACAGGTTCAATAATGTATTTTTTGTCATTTATTTGTTTACAGTACATATGAAAAAATTTCTCTATTTACAGATTTTAGCAATTTACGACAGATTTGGTCGTCTCATACAGGGAAGCGAAATTCTAAAGAAAGACGTATTAGAATACATAGTATTTGAAAAGCATTTAGCTAATGAGTACGGCACATGGCGTATTCACGGTAAGATTATACCATCTTGGATGACTCCAACGGACGCAGCAGAAGGTACATATGTTCTACCGAAAGAGAAACCCGATCCTGTACCAACCGAACCACATCCTGTAGAAGCTACGTTAACAGAAGATACACCAAAGGATGCAACAAATGTACAACCTTCGTGAATTCACAATATATATATAAACCGTTTTAAATAATGTTTATGTTATATTGTATGATGTTAAGATATAAAATAAATTGCAATTTATGCAATAATCCAAAGTGCATTTATATTCTAACAAAATTTGAATCAGTATTCTCAGAAAAATGCATGCTTTTTATTTTAGTACAAAGTTATTTTAATTTTTGTCATTAATAAGGAGTATCATTATTATAATTACAATTATGTATTATAATCTCAGTAATTACTAAATTGATTATTATTTAGCAATTTTCTAATGCTAATTAAATTACTATATTTACAAGTAAATAGAATATATTTGCAATGGGATATAAGTAAAAATAATCACAATTGCTTTAATTTATAAACAAATACAATTTTTTCGATTATGAAAATAATGAGAGCAATAATCATCCCACAGCCTATCACTGCAATTACTGAAGAAACTTGATATATTTCAATTGGTTGCGGTGTCTGATCATCATCGTACTTCTCGTTAATTCTTTTTTCCAACCAACGATCTTTTAACAGGCTCAACAGTCCAACTTCCTTTAACTTAAGTATCCTATTTATGAAAATTATTTGTTAATGCATGAAGTTACCATAATCTAAGAATGTATTGAATTTGTTGCTAGACAGAATTTAATCGTTGATGAATATATATATATATATATATTTCAACTGCTTAAGAAAAAATGAATTCTAAAAATTTCGGTAATCTCAATAATGATCTGTTCTATACTAATTTCTCAATGTTTAATTAATGACTGATTTATTTAGCTTCATATTTTTCTTATCTATTCTGGAAATTAATTTAGAATTATCAACATATCTAGAATTTTGAAAAATTAGAATTTAATTATAATAAAAATATATAATAGAAGAATCTTCTCCTCTATATTTTAGCGATTTTCATTATAATAATCCCAGGTAGCAAGCTGACGTTATTTATCGTCATTTTGACGTCAAAATGATATCTTTGGCTGCGGTCCGATTCACGCTCACAGCGCTATCAAGCTATAGTTCACGTTACGTATCCTATAGATTTGAGCGCGCTGAAACGCAGCCTTTGACGACATTTTGTCGTCAAAATGACGACAAATAACACCAGCTTGCTACCTCGGTAGAATGTTCTATGCTGGAAATTAAATAGAAGTTTTAATGAAAGTTTGACGTTTGAATAGATTAAATTTTGTTCGTTGCTGATTTCTGTAATTTTTAAAATAGCTTATCTAAAATATTTCATTTTTTATAAATATTTCTTTACCCAAGATCGATAGTCCTTTTGTACTTAAAATTCTTCACGATGCCAGAAGTTACCCATGCTTTAGCGTAAGGTATTCCAATGTGAGTCAAATGACATATAATATCTCCATTCACTTTATGCACATCTTCGCCTTGATATATGGCATATTTCTTTCTTTTCGAAGAACAGAGCATTTCATGCATATCCTCGATTGTTGATGCTACGATCAAGCGTTTCATCGATTTTGCTTGTAAAAATGGCTCTATATTGAGCTATAACATTTAAATGCCAAGTATTTAAACATTATTAGTTATTATATTTAAGTTTTATACACAGAAAGTACAAAGAATCTCAAATGTACAAAGAATCTCTATATAAATTATATTTTCTACAGAAATTATAATCTCTACTTAAATTATATTTTAAACACCGGACATTCACTTTTTATGCAGTTTTGTACATTTTTTATCCGAGGATTAATTATATACTATATCAATACTATATTAATACTATACATATGATCAATACAGTATAGGTACCTTAAATGCAATAGCTCCAGTTGAACCCTTTTGGCTGATAACGTTGTATTTAGTATTAGTCACCAAAGACTCTAAACTATCAAATGGTGGCACGAAAACACTTTTCGTTATATAAATAAATAACACAGCACCGAATGACATGTATATTATAGAACAAAAGAGTCCCAGTGACACTTCCAATATCCTCGATTTACCATTAAGATGAGGAATATAGCCTATTGCAATTACATAAATTAATGATTTTTTATCATTATTGATATACAGGGTGTCCATTTTAACTTTCGCATCGCTTTATCTTGCGAACCGATGATTTTATTGAAAAATATTTCAAGTAAAACTTACTCTGTTTCAAGGGGGACATCTTATGATAGACACACGTTTTTTCTAGGTGAAGATGTTCCTGAAATTTCAAGGCGACCTTTGTTTTTTATAATTTTTTTTATATAATACGATGCCTGTAGTTATTCTGCACATAAAAGTATTAAGGTAAAGCTATAAAAAAATCAATAGTTTTCGAGATATTTAATATTTAATTTTGGCATATTTTACTATGAAATATATAAAATATCTCGTAAACTATTCATTTTTTGATAATCTTTAATACTTTTATGCACAGAATAATAAGATGAATCAATTGGTGTAAAAAAACACATTTTACTTGATACATTTTTCAATAAAATCATTGGTTTGCGAGATATAGCGATGTGAAAGTTAAATTGGGATATACTATATACAGTAAACCCTCGTTAACACGAACTCGAAGGGACCGGGATTTAAGTTCGTGTTAACCGGGTGTTCGGTTAACCGAGGAAATCTTGCCCTGTACAACTCTGCCGGGACCCAAATTTTAGTTCGGGTTAACCGAATGTTCGTATTTTAACAGTGGTTAAAATCATTATTACGTTAAACGTTTAACGTTGAATTTAACTTTGCGTATAAATTCAACCACTGCAGTGGTTGAATTTATACGCAAAGTGGTGCGATTTAGGAGCCGGTGCGATATCGGCAACCTTACCCTATTATTTTAACTCGATAAACTCTATATCCATTAACCATATATATTATTATAATATAGAGTATTTTTATATATTTTAAAATGTAAAAAATTACTATGTGTGTGTGAAGAATTGAAGAACTGATTTCCGTTTTAATTTTAAAGTCAAATATCAAACTCTTAAATATAATATATCAAATAATTGCTATTTTATTTTATCATGATATGTATGCTTGTCTTACAGTGTGTTAATTTCATTACTTAACAAAACAACAATGAAATATCCTAATCGATTATTCATTTATATGTACATACTTTGATTGCAGAGGTTTCCAAAGTTATAAAATAAATGTTCGCCGAAAGACACGTTGTTATATTTATCTTTATTCCGTATGAGAATGTTCTGTGTCAAAAAGGTGCACAGGCTCAATAGTATATACATAATTAGTATAATGCACCATATTTTCCAAGAGAAAATTTTTATCATCCATATATTGTCATATCTTATTTCACGGTGAATATATAATTGATTTCTATAAAATTATTTTAGAATTATTATAGCTATCTGTGATATATAATTAATTATTAAGTTACTATATACTGAGGTTTGAGTAAATGTTAAATCAATCATCAAATAAACATTTTAAAAGGTAGTTTGGTGAATTAATCTGACCTGTTTATCCAAAAAGGTACTGAAAAATCGACAGCCAAAAGTCGCGTCCCAAACGTTTCTACCTTTGGTATCGCGATAGTTTCGTTGCGAAAAATAATACCTAATAATCCATTTTTATAAGTCATGTCCTTTTCTATCGCGCCCAAGCCGTCTACGTTTACTTTCACTGGTTGCAGTCTAAAGATATGAGATACCTTTTGGTTACTTCATGCCATTATGTTAATGTTTGATCTCATAACACAGCAATCTAGTCTCGTGATCCGATTCGTGCAGTCTTACGTAAAGTTCAGCGATTCGGAAAGTAGGGTCCATATTTCTCCGCAGAGTCCTGTAACCTTCGTATTATTATCGTAGAACTGAAGAAAATGCGGCTCCTGAAAAATATATACTTGATGAAGTTATTATCTGAATTCATTAATTTAAAGTTCTTGATATATTGTTATTTAGTAAGTATCCATTTAATGTCTTTTCAATGTGAAAATAAATATTCTTCGTATTATTATGGACACTTATAATTATTATTAAGAAATCCTAATTAAAATTAAAAATAGTGTGACTTTGTCATTAATTGATTATATCAAATATAAAAAAATATATTAGAATATTAGATATATCTCATAGATACATCTAATAGATTTCTGTAATTTGGTTTTTCAATACTAAAGCCTAAGATATCGCAATTTCAAATACCACAAAAAATTGATATACGGAGAGATATACCGCTATCTTTCTTTCCAAAGAGAGAGAGAGAGAGAGAGAGACAGTTTTGAGGAAGTTTAGATAAATATGTTTTGAATATCTAAATTTTTCATAATACAAATTTTTAGATAATCACCATGCGTTTTTTAATTAAGAGACAAAATATTAGTGAGTTAATTTTAATAAAAATTTTGAATATTATGTGAATTAAGAACATATCTAAGAATATATATATATATAACTATCGATATTTTTAAGAGCATACCTGGAAAGATGTTAAAGTTAAGTTCTGTAGTTGAAAATTGTGAACCTCGAGTGCTCGATTCTGTCTAAGGCGTTCTTGTTGCATCATAGCATAAATCGGCACACTGGAAATTGGTACGAAAGTCTTCTGTGTTCTGCTCCAAATCACACCGTTCATTGTCTTAGATAATAGCAAAGTTTCATACAATATAGTCAGAAATAATAGTCGTCTTATAAGAATGCACTGTTAATGCCTTACAAAGATTTATAGGTTTATTGCTTATTGCGTGGCGCGATTCGAAAGTTTTATTAGGTATCCGCTGATATATCATTTACGATCAATAATGAAGAAAGAACTTATCATGATCGGATTGGTTTTGGTGATTAAAGGAAAAAGGATGTATGTCGTCATAGATAAGATCTTGTTTTAAATCCTGTTTTTAGACTACATTATAACTACTTTTTACTTCTATATCTATTTTCCATTTTACTGAATATAGACAAACGTACAAAAAAGTAATTATGTAAAGTATATTTTAATCTAATAAAAATAAGATAAATAATAACGATAAAATAAAAACACCGTAAAAATATGTAATCTATTTAATATATACGTGTGTCTTTTTGTGCTATTAAATCGCAAAAGATCGCAAGCAATCCTATATCGGATTTTATATTGCGTTTAATTCATCCGTGATTAATCAATAATAGTCGTTATCGCTATAATGTGAAATGTCATCGACTACTTTATGCTTTTATGGCACATGTCATCACTAAACATATGCGAGTATTGAAGCGATTGAAATCAATTTTACGTGTGTCGTAATTTTTCGATACAAATACAGCTGATAGTGCTCTATATGTTCTTTATATTGCTTTTTACATAATGTTATTTAGATACTGTCATATATATCATAGGAATAAAAGAAATAAATTATAAAGAAGCATAAGAAAGTTTGCTAAAGAAATTATTGTAATTTTTAAAAAGTTACTACAAGATTTTAATTTCAATCATATCTTTTTCTTATATAAGTATATCCGAAATGTGCTTATTTACGTCTAAATTGCCGTGCATTCTTCATTTTGTAATAGTATGTTATCTTTTCCAGAACGAGTATCACAAGTGATATCAGCACCCCGTAACACAGTATTAGAAAAATCAAATAAACTTGGTGCAAATCGATCATTTTGAATATTCCCTGCTCTGTATTCCCTAATCTAGTATTGAACCAATGATCTCTAAGGCCGTCCATCAGTCCGACTTCTTTGAATTTGATGAGTCTGGGAAAGATGAGAGAGAATCATATAATCTTTAAGATAATAGCTTCTTAAATAATAAATGATCAATGTTAATTTATGCAATACTCACGCGTAATTGAAGGTCCTCTTATAGCGGAAGTTCTTTTGGAGTGCGAACGTTATCCAGGTGTCGTTGTATTTGTTCGTGGCTCGGAGCGGGCAGCCGTTTCTGTTCATTGCGTAAAATCGATCCTCGATCTCAAACATCGCGTATTTCTTGATGTTGTTGCAAATTTTGCTGTGCATGTCCTCCGCGATCTCTATAAAACGTATACGCGCAAATGGATGTTCGCCGGTCCAACCTTGATATTTAGTCTAAAATAATAAGTCAGAAATTATACCTAGAAATATACGTGCTATTTGTTCCTCATAGAAGCTGTCCCAAATTGTACAAAATAATTAAGAGCAATGTATATCTTCACTATCATTCTTTCTTTACTTTATTTTAAAGATTAAATTGCTTTTCTAAGTTACGGAAGGGAACAATTGTCACAATTTTAATGCAAAAGATAAATCGCTGAAATACTATTTTTAAACAGTTAATTAATGTTCCTAATAGAAAAGAGATACATGTGCATACAAGTAAGCTTCAATGTGTTTACATTAAGAGAATTGTAGAGGAAGGTGCCACGGTATGCCAATAAGACGAACTTTGTATTGTTAATAAGAGATTCTATATCCTTAAACGGCAGCATCATCTTTCTATTTGTCATGCGATATATGAGATGAGAACTAAAGGCTAACAGTATTAGCCATGCGAATATACTCTTCGAGAATGACAAGATCCTGAACTTGTTGTAAAAAGCGTCAGGAACGTAGCCTATAAAAAAAGCGCAGATTATTTTATCTTATAGTAACTTTTGAATCATTAAATGTTTAATTAACATTTGAATCTAAAAAAACAGACATTTTTTTACTCTGTTTTACTGACAATTTTTTAATAATTTTTTTTCACAAATGCGCTTTTATTTAATTTCTTCTTTAATTGTATTATGTACCTTGCGTGCTCATTATGGCGAGCGAATAGAAAAAATGATCGCCTAGATGAAAATCTATGGAGCTCTTTCTTTTGTGTTTGGGCTTGTCCATCGGTATTTTCTGCAGACAATAACCGGCGCAACTTAAAATGATGAACAGAAACAATATAAAAAACCACATTCGCCATGAAAATAACGTTAATACCCATGTATTATCGAACAGCCATTCCGGTTGAACATAAATATGAAACCTGAAACATCAATTCATTAATAATAGTTGTATATTGCAAATAAAAAGTTTCTCGATCCGTTTATAATTTTTGTTAAAAACAGGAGAGTAACTACTGTCGGCTAATAATTTCGAAACGAGTCACGGATGAGCAGTTTCTTGATTGTAATTTATTATTACGTCTATATTGACGGGTAAACTCACGAGCTTTTCCAAAGAGGCATTGTATAATCGATTAAGTCCAGGCGAGCTGAATACAATCCACTTCTCATGATTGCCTGCGCTTCATTTCGCGCGAGCATGCCGACCAAACCGTTCTGAGTATCGTTTTCCAGCTTTTCACCGAAATTGTGATCAGTGGTTCTTACCGGGATAAGTCTAAGGAACGTAATATTTTGACTTACGATCAACAAATCTCATTTCGCATGAATTGAACAAATGTACAGTGTAAAATTCCAAAGATGTATGCGCTAGTACATAAAAATTTTGTTCAATTCATATCGGAGAGAATATTTGCCGTAACGTTTTAACATACGTAAAATTGA
>NJRL01000504.1:0-64333 GCA_003063815.1 Aphaenogaster rudis
AGAAATATTTTTTAAAATATAGATTTATTTTGATTTCTAATGCTTGACAATTATTTTATGTTTAAAACATGTCTCAGTTTATAATTATTTATAAATAAAAATAGCTTATTTGTTTATACATAAAAAATAAATTAATTTAAACGTGGGTCAAATTGATCCCTACACGTGCACTTACGTAAAAAAAATGTCACATGAGCACTTACAGGTTAATTCGAACTTACAAATTTGATTACCGCAGATTCGGACCGGACAGTAAGAAGTCGGCGAACGAGAGCAATCTTACCAACAAGATAATCAATAAGATATCTAAGAGCAATCTTTCCTATCATTTGCCTATACAGCCTATCGAAATTGCTTCCTATTGGTCGGCAGGGACCAGAGTTTCTTGTCCCATCGTGCACGTGACGCAACAGTAGCGGTGTTTAACCGTCGCGGATAAGATCGGAGATAGGAGCAGACGCAGCGGAGGCTGAGCGCGCCTCGCATCTTCCACGGCGCGAGTGAGAGAGAGAGGGGCGAGGAGGGTGGATGCCGATTATGGACTTTAGAGAAGCAAGGGGTAGAGAGCGGGTGAGTAGGAGAGCGAGAGAAGAGAACGCTCCTCTATTCCGCTACTCCGCGACTTGGGTAAACGTGCGCGTATGTATACTTACGCGTAACGAGGTCGTTCGGCGAGGCACGGTATCCTATTAATGCCATTGTAAAGGGGTACACGAGACGGGCGCCCCCTCCCCCCCACCCCTCGCAGAAGCCGCGTCGTCATCGCGATCTTCGGGGAGTAGGCAACTCGGGGTAAACTTCTTAAGGAGGAGAAATGGGGCTCGTCGAGAGCGGACGGGCGCGAGTACGAGGCCATACTTTCATAAAGAACGACTGCGAATATATCATGAGGGAATTTCTCAGATATTGGAAACTTCTATTTAGTAGGAAGATGGAAACGACGGCGTGTTCTCGCAGTCCGCCCGGGGTCCACGGTCTGTTCAAGATCACTTTGTTACGTTAATAGATACGTAGAGACGCTTCACGCGCTCGCGTTTTGTCGCGGACGGGAAAAATTTCGGGATCGATACGGAGAGCGCGGAAATCGACGCGGCCGCGGCGCGGCGCGGTGCGGACGTATTCGTAAGATACGCGTCCCGCGTTTTGCGAGTGACAGTCGACTACTCGCGCATCGGGGAACGGTAATCGGAATAATAAGCGGCAAATAATATTACCGCGCGCGCGAGTAATAATCTCAGATGCTGTGCGCGCAAATCGCATTTCGGGCGATATTCAAGCCGGCGCGGCGCCCGACCCAATGCCTCCAGGAATCGAGAATCTCGCCGCCGTACGAAAGACAAAAGTGTCGTCAGCCCGGGGTAAACTGCATCAGCGACCTTGAGTAGCGTGTTAATTTACACCGTAATTCACCGCCTGCATCACGCGCTCCTTCCGCCTCGTCCACCAAATTGCAAAACTTTCTTATGCCACTGCGAGCGGAGAATTAGTTTCTCGTTAACGAAGTTTACGTTCGCACTTAGGGGGTGAGCCCCCCACCCCCCGGCTGCTGCCAGCCCAGAGCTTCCACCGCGGATGTATTTATGGCGGTGCGCACGCAGGACACGCATTATACGAAGCTCTCTACCGAAATAGGGCCGAAGGGTGCCCTCACGTGCGCACGAAGAGCTCTTTTCTCTCTCTCTCTCTCGTTCTCTCTCTATCTCTCTCCACCTCCGTCGCTCCCGCGTTCCCTTAACGGGCTTTTTTTTATGGACGCAACGGCGACGGGATAAGCGTCGAAAATATGGGCGGGCAGACTAAACACGAGGCGTCGTTAACACCTGCTCCATCCCGCGTCGGAATTATCCGGCACCCTTAGAGCGGAGAGCGAGCGACCGACGACGACGACGACGACGACTAGAATAGCCGAAACATCGCGCATTCGCGCCACGACCCTCTGTTGACAATGGAATTTCGAGAAGAGGACGACGCTCCGTTCCGCCCTCCCTCCCTACCCCGCCGTCGTATCTCTGACAATGACGATGAAAAATTCAAGCGTCCGCGCCAACGGAACGCGTTATCGCGACGCGAAACGCTTCTTTCGGAACATGGACAGACGCACGTATCTCCGGAGCGTGTGTAACTCGCTCGGTCTTCCTGGGAAGCAACTTAGCACGCCTTGCCCGCGTGCGGCTTGAAGAGAATTAATCGATTTTACACACGTCCGTGCGTATTCATATAAATTAGAAACCTATATAATTCGCTGTACAAGAGCGTCCGCAGGATTTTTTCCAGAGGGGGAGGGCATGATTCAAAATGTTACTTCCAGAATTAGAATACTTATATAATTTGAAATTTATACACCTTTTGTTGAAAATTATACATCTTATCCTATGGATTAGGGCAGAGGTCGGCAAGGTTAGCACAACTTGCCCTTCCTTTATTCAAAAAGAGAGCAGATACTTAATTTTTTGCTAATTCCAGGGGAGGGCAAATGCCCCTCTTACCCCCCCCCCTCCGTGAACGGCCTTGTCTCTGTACTAATATTATATCTTGCGCGCTAATATAAAAAAAAGCACGGATATACAGGATGTCCCATTTTAAACGAGCCAGGCAAATATCTCGAAAAATATGGAAGATACGGAAAAACGTTTCAGACAAAAGTTGTATGACCTAAAGAGAGACATATGATTCCGATGTGTGTCATGTCGTAGATGTCGTCGTTTTCAAAAAATTTTAAAGGCGACTAATTTCTTAAATAGAACTTAACTTTTTCCTTGAGATAAAACTCGTAGAGACATTTTCAAAATACCCCCAAAAATTGTCTTTCACATAAGCCGTTCCGGAGATATGAAGCTTCAAAAAAAATTTACAATATTTTAATATAAAATATAAAATATCTTATATAAACTATTCATTTTTTGTGATAACTGTACCTTAATACTTTTATGCGTAGAATAGTGGGATGAATCAATTGATGTGAGAAAAACACATGGTTGCTTTTCAAAAAAATGATGCAATTACATATTTTTTTATATATTTCGTGTGCACGGAATTTCAAACATCATGACATTCCAAAATTCTAAGCTGTATGTCGAAAAAATTCGGATTGTAGGACAGTAAAGGTGCGTAAAAGTAGTGCCAGTAAAAGGAGCGTATAAACACTCACCAATATCGTAGACGGCAATTCGGCGTTTTAATTAATCCACTCGGACGATCCCTCGACGCATTGCACTCGCGGTAAATTGCACTTTTCGATCACACTTGGGATTCGCTGCACTTTTCGATCACCCTGGCGATTCACTGCTCTGCTCTATCACACTCGCGATTCACTACACTACTCGATCACGATAACGAGTAAACTAATAAACAAATGCGGCACGCATTTATTTCACAAAATGGCGGAGTGAGGCTACGGTCGCACGGAGTTTACTTGACGGAACTGTCGCACGTTTATACTCTGATGTAATACTGTTATATCCAGCGTTGTATTTTCCATTGGGCGTAGGTAGACGTATGTTTAACGCCTCACTATCGTAATTCGTAGAGGCCTCCAAATCAAGATACATCCAACCTTCAAAATGCCATCAAATCCGAAGCGCTGCTACAATCACAAATTCCTTTGACGAACAGAATAATTCGACGAGACGCGATCGACGCCACTCACGAATCTCGAGACACATTCAATCGGGATTTCGCGCGGATTAACAGATACGCCGAAAAACAATCGCCTGTAAATTCGCTTCCCTGACGCTTGATTATATCGCGCGAATCCATTCGGCACTCCCGACTAATTGTAAGTCCAACCGTTACACGCGTAGCGTGTGGCCATTTTGGTTATAGAAAAATTTTCAAAAGTTTTTGCGGAAACTAATCACTAACGACTTTTGTATCTCTCTCGCAATTTCCCAAGGAGAGCAGAAAAGTCAAAATAATGTCAATTTGACATCATATTGACCAAATTACTGTCTCTTATACACATCTAGATGTGTATAAGAGACAGCCATGGGTTGATTCCGGCCGTTTCGACTCCAGTAGTGAAAACAAGTGCCATTTAATTGGGAAAAAGAAGAGGCACTCCCGACTCGTCACGCGCGGGTAGCACGAATGACGTTACAAGTACTCAGCATCACGCCACCGAACATGGCGGACGGGGCGCGCGAAGGTGACCATTATTACGCATACGGAAAAAAAATTTGTTAACTTGACTAAATCTTTCAACTAAATAAAATTTCAAGTATTTATTTATTTAACTTAAACATTTATTTATTTATTTATTTAACATATAATATATTTTATGTTTAAGTTAAATAAATAAATACTTAAACTAAATAAATTTTATTTAGATGAAAGATTTAGTCAAGTTAACAAATTTTTTTTCCGTGCAGTTACGCGAATCCTGGACGAGCGTCGTCGATCGGTCGCGCCCCGACGATCCAACGATGCTCAACTGGATGCTGCTCGATGCTCCGCGACGACGCGAGTGCTGGACGGCATCCGGGACACTCGTCGAGCGTGCGAATCGCCGCGACAAATGCGTCTCCCGCGGGCGAACGGAACTTTGCGACGAACATGGCGACACGACGCGCGAGGTGGCGGACGTCGGTCGCGGGATACGCGTTGATCGCGATCGCGAGAGTCCATCGATCGACGCCGAGACGATCGTCCGTCGCCGAACTCGGCACTCGCGGACGCGCATTTAGCACTCGCGACACGGAACTCGCCCCGTGAAAGGTAAGGTGAGAGGACGCGGGGACGCGACGCGATCACCGTTCGGCCACGCACCGGCGACGCCACGGCACGAACTGACCGGTGAGATTCGATAGAGCGATCGCGCCTAACTTCGCGCGACTTCGAGAATCGCTTAGTAGCGCGACGTTCGATTAGCATATTAATGACGGTATCGATATCGTAGAAGTAACTGGCCCGGCTAGATTGCTTGTTTGTTGCATCTAGACTTCCAGGCTCTTCGACAGTTCGCGAACTGCCTGGAGATATTTTACTTATTGTCCATATCTACTTAATTGTTTGATGCATTTTGAAACACGATACTCTTCCCACGCGAAGCTACGTATATTCGGTCGTAATACTTTGTACTTGTTTTTTAATAGAATTTGTTTGTTGTAATTTATTTTATTTGCGCGAATTAAATGTAATGAAAAACGTATTTTGTGCACACCGAATTCGTACAAAATTAGATGTTGCCTCTTTTAGAAATCAAGCCGCAGATTTGTTTCGCATCCATGATCATTCATTAGTAATACACTATCGTATTACCATCCTCGTTAAACGAGGTCGTTACTAACTAACTAAAATATTTCTAGTTAGTACGCCGAGTGTGAATGATGATGAGATTGTTATCAGTCGCTGTTAATCAATCTCATAATTACCTAATTTGCCGGGATTGGCGCTAATGCCAGCGGATCGCCTGATTAAACGAAAAACAACGTGAGAGCAAACGAGCTCGCGCGAGAGTAGGTGCGAATTTAAAATTTAAAGTTAAAGTAACTTCGCGCCGACTCGCTGTCAGCGACAACGTGATACTTTGAGAGAAAGAAATACATCCGCGTTAAATCCGCTAATTAAATTAGGTTTATTAGAGCTCTCGTGTCGACTTAAGAGAGGGGAAACAGCACACCCTTCTACGAAAACGTCCGCTTCAGCAAGAAGTAAGAAACAGAAATGAGGACTGAAGTTCTCCGAGTGTTTCGTTGCTCCAACGTCCAAATTCTCATCGCGCCGCTTTAAAAAAGCTGCATTGTGTCTTACGAAGAGTCAATCGTGTCTAACGTCGCAGACGTCGCGACTTCGTGTCTCCTTTCTGCGACGGGAAAAAAAATGTACCGATCATTAACAGCGGCGTAATAGTTCTACCATAACTTTGTCCATCGACTTGTAAAATCTAGGTTATTGAATACGCTCATATCGCTTTCCGATAAATTTCAGAACATCGTCATTCGATAAAACAAGCGATTCAAAGGAATCGCTGAAGCATTCTCCGTCCCATTTAGAGAGCACTTAGCTGTTACAAAGCGTTTCCTGGTCCGTTCTTGCGATTACAGCACGAAATTATGTCTCTCGGCTGAATACGAATAATAAGCGCGACGTCGCTGAAACGTCTGTTTTTCAATCGGGCTTTGTTTCACGTTCCTTCTAACTCCTCCGCAGATCTAGACTCAATGAGAATCTACATTAATTCGATCAAAATTACAATTGAGTCAACGAGCAGCGCGAACATAACATCTCAGCAAGTTTAAATATGGATTTACTCGTAAATTTCCCCTCATCGCCTTAAGGAATAATCTCTCCAATTAAAAATCGACAATTTTCAAATAAACCAATTTTTGCACAACTCTTTAATTGAATTAAAATAATTCGGATTGGATTAATTTTTAGTGGCAATACACAC
Organism: Aphaenogaster rudis; assembly: GCA_003063815.1. Classification (NCBI taxonomy): domain Eukaryota; kingdom Metazoa; phylum Arthropoda; class Insecta; order Hymenoptera; family Formicidae; genus Aphaenogaster; species Aphaenogaster rudis. The sequence goes on from NJRL01000504.1 coordinate 6,389, forward strand.
GTCATATACCTCAGAGTTTAATTTAAACTGTAAAACTTTTCTGATAAAATTGATAGACAGATTTAATAATTTTTATCAGAATTATTTGAGTGAACTGTTTAAACGAGATCTCGATAAATCTATGAAATTTTTCATTAAAGATTTTGAAGAATTAAAATAAACTCTATTTCTTTTTTATTTCTACGACTTTTCTTCACGAATAAGCCGAACAAGCCAAACAAACGTGTAACTTAACGAAGATTTTAATTAGACAGGATGAATACAGATATCGCATCTTCTAAACGCCTTTGTCTAATTACGTCTCTCTCTCTCTCGTCGTAAACAAAGTATTCCTCGAGAGTCACGCCATTCTCTCATAGCCGTAACTTTCGCCGAGACTATATAAACTTGAAATAATCCATTTGCCTTTTGTGCGTCGCGACCGTTCAAAGCGACGCCCGTTTTATGGAACTGATAGGAACGTCCTCGGTCTCTTCGGGCGAGAAAAGACAAAATTTCGCCTCGCTGCATTCTCCATTTCTGTAAGTCTCCGGGTGAAGAAGATCCACGCGCGATGAGCGTGCGGTCGAAGATAGAACGAATCTGTGTGGCGGAGACGTACCACGGATGGCCATTGTGAACTGTCTGTCTGCCGACTGCCGGCAGATAGAGTGACAGAAGTAAAAGTGCTTCTCGAGTGGCGTACCCCTGGCTGGGTTCATTAGTAAACTGGAGTACCGTGCAGTGCGCGCGCTAAGGGTCTTTTGTGTGAGGGTGCGCTATTCGCGATAACTCTCATCCCTTACATCCCCCTTTCCGCCTCTCTTTAGCCCTTTCCGCCGAGTACACGCGGTTTCTCCCCTATGCCATTCACGCACGATTCAGATAACAAAGCGAGAAAAACGCAAAAATATATATGCAATCGATCGAAGAACGCAAGGGAATGTGACGTTAAAAAAAAAATCAACTGGGTTAGTTTCGCTAGCTGCAAATTTATTACATTTTTTAGTCATATCTTATTATTTATTCCACTCAAGACGTGAATCATACGACAATATCATTGAGATTTTGAGCACAAAGAAGAATATATCGATTTCTTCGTCTGTGAAATAGCCCTTAAATATCAATAATTAAATCAAATTTCAATATCAAATGCGAAAAGATTTGCGAAAACGATGTTAACATCGAAAAAGCATTTTCCAAAACCGATAATAACTTTACTCATTTAAAAATGATGGTCGGTAGAAATCCAATATTCGTCGAATGGGGAAAACAATTCCGGGAATGTGTTTGAATAGAGAAATAATTACTACGAAATTACGGAGCGATGGCACATCGACGACAATGCCGTCGTTGTGACGAAGCTGAACAATTAATATTGCATTGCGCGCCGGCTCGGCGGTTTTGAAAGGACGAAAAAGGGCAGAATATGACGGGCACGATCGCGCTACCACATTTTCGCTTATCTGCATACAAACACTTGGATACTTTGTGTGCGCGCATCGATAGGTTTGTATATTCCATAAGAATCCCATTGTCGTCGGCGCTTTGTGAAACAATCACCAGCAAGTTTAGATCCGAACTTCACCAAACTGCACCGAACAGATTGTTTGCCGAAAGTATGTATGTTCCCAAGTATGTAAATTAATTGCTGCCTTTAGCGAATAATTTGCTTCATCGTCGTTTCCTTTGTAGCGACCAGAAATTAATCTAGTTTCCGCGCAGAATTTAATCTTGTTAACCGAAAGTCTTAGATGGAAATTGATAGGATAACGTTATCTAAACGACACCATTTGTAGTAAATTTCAGAATATCTTGTAATATATTAATTCTTTGATACACGCAAAATGCATCCTGTAAGTTTTTTAAATGTGTCGTAATACGATTTAGAAGAATCGTTACAAACCGTCTTTTTCCTTTGTGTGAATACAACTCCAGAATTTTTAAAAGAATCATGTGGAGCAGTTTTGCCTTTGAAATCCTTTGCTATTGACAGATCTCATTCTGCATTATTAAACGTCGAATGTGTCAATATTGGACATATGCTTATATCAAAGAAACGTTATAGATTCAAAGGCGAATCATTTTCAAGAATATATTACGTTTACATTACTTTTATAATGTTCATTTTGCCCGTTTCTAATTATAGTTTACTAGACTCGGGATTCATTTCACCTCGGTGCAACGAGCATGATTGTTTCTCTGTGCACGCGGCAACTGTAATTGCCGGGGAAAATCGGGTTAACGTGGCAACGAGACCGCGACACGAAGTATAGTGTAACGGTGCGCTGCGCTCGGTGTAATTATTAGTCGAACAGGAGAGATAATCAGCCGCGAACGTAGGACACGCGTACTTAACCCGGTTAAACTCTTTCATAATTCGTCGCCGCGCGTCCAGCGAGTTCAACGAGTTTACGAGGGTGGTTTTTGCGGGGTCCTGTTTGCAGTGGACGCGTTTTATGCGCGTTCCCCGTCCCGATGACACCCGTGTTCACCGTCCCGATGACACCGGAAATCAATTAGCGAGAAAGAAGTCCACGGGCGATTTTAGCCTGTTCGAATAAGATACGTTCGTTGTTGCATGAATTAATACATATTCAATATTTATAGATTTAATGGACTTATACATGTATAATTAATATTGACTGTATATATTTATGAGGCTCACTGAAAGATTAAAAGCGATATTTATCGTCTCGTCGCCAGTGAGTATAATAGATTTAAAGTGCTCTGAGATCAAATTTATTTAATATCTATTGTCCATTGCGCGTGACAAATATTAACGATATGTTTCAATAAAATTTATCGATTATTCGATATCAAATCACCCATTGGTGCTGCATAAATTCTAGCTAAACACAATTTACTCACTACTGCTAAACAATATTGAAACTTCATACAAATAAACATTTTTATACTTGCAAATATAATTCACTCATCAGTCAAATATTTAATAAACTAGCCATCACTTATCATCCATATGCTATATGTATGCTAAATTATTATACAGGTTTAAATATCTTTTGAACGTTGCTGTTCACGCTGCATAAACGCGGATACGGATTAGCTCGTAACTTAACTCGCTGCGTTTCGACCTATTTATCGACCCTATGTACAGAAAATGCACGATCGGCGCTGATTGTTCGAAAATCGAGTTAACGTACGGCCGGCAGGGCGGTCGCGTGTGCCCCCATATGTACGTCGAAATAATAAAACGGTCATGAAACAATCAGCTACTGTAACGATCAACGATGCGGCGGTGCATTGCCGCTGTTTCCAATCATTATCGGCTGTCCGCACCGGGCGTTCCCGCGATCGGCTAATTTCGGGAGTAACGCGGGTCACTCGACTCAATTTCGTCGCCCGGAAATCAGTTCCCTCCGAGCTTTTTCTGGGCAATTCGCTCGGCGCGATCTCATAAAACTTTAAATTACGCATTAGCAAATGTAGCGTGTCTCGATCCCGAAAGTACGATCGCTCGACTGAATATCTAATTCCGACAAAATAAAACTGTGTTGAAAAGGCACGCAACGCGCCTCAGTAAGCACGCAATTTGTACTCCTCTTCGCAACATTATTTTTGCAATATTAATTAATAAGAATATGTAATTTCGAATACCCTATGTTTCGGCATGTAAAACGGATTTCAAAGATGATAAACGGAATGCGCGTATATATTACACATGTATTAAAATGTTTCGCACAATATATTCGCACAAAATATGATGATTAAGATTATGATTATCTATGGAGATTTCGGATGTTGCTATTTTCTTCTTTTTTTTTGGAAAAATATTGAATTTTTAATATATTATATATCTTAATAATTAATACTGTAATCACAATTATATTGAATTAAAGTCCGCTCTTGAAATGGAATAAAATGGATTTTACATTTAAATAATTCTGTTATTAGATCTCGATTTAAGATTTCAAGGGGTTGCAGAGCATAGTCTACACCACTTGACGGTCTTTAATCAATACGTTCTTAAGCGAGAGTGCCGGGCACTTTCGAGCGCAGAGTGCGGTTTGCGCGAACGAAAATCAATGTGGTCGTCAAACGTAACGTCATACCGCGACGGTGGCTTCGTTGTTATATAAACCAAAATTGACTCAGCCGGCCCATCATGAAAACACAAAGCGGTCGTGGCGCTCGCGAGCGCTCGCGAGCGCCACGCGACTCCTCGTTTCATGAATCTTTCATCGCGATCGGAATTTAAGATTTTTCCTCGCGGCGTGCCTGAGCCCGGAGCCCAGAGTAGAACGGGGGATCGTGCGGGAATCAGAGGTACGAGGGGCTCGAAGGAGGAGCCTTGACCTGGATCGCGGTGTACAAGGAGGCGAGTTCCTCTACCCCGAGCTGGCTAGGGTCGACGGTGATGCGGATGGAAAGGACGCGAGGTAGAGGCGGTAAAGGAATGAACGGAGAAAGGGGAGAAAAGGCCGGGGAGATTCTAGGCGTACGAGATTATGTAAATTGACCCGGCTCGCACTCGAACCGCGGTAAAGACGCATTTTCGAGGCAAGTTGGTAGATGTCGAAAAGTGTCGCGCGATAGCACGTAAGGGCACGTATGTGAAGAAACTGAATGCTTTGGAAAATATTCTCTCGACCGTTATCCGGGTCCAGAGCCACGTCGCTGAAGGGTCTACGTCGCCCTTTGTCATCCTCTGCGATGTATTTTAATGCGCGGATTTGACTTGCTCATTTTTCATTATTAAAACTTATCAATTATTTCAAAAGCTTTCAGTATTTAAATAGAATAATAAAATCTTCTCTTCGCCAGTAAACAAATAACAGAAGTAATAGTATATATGATCGACACAACTGGCCAGTTCGGTCGTTTATACAAACACTTCATTTCAAGCTTTATTTAAAGCCTTAAAATTAAAAAATCATCGTAATTGTAATATTCTTTCAGATATACAGGCAAATGTATTTATTATCAATTATCAATTTTACTAATTCTTTTTTCGCGAAACGTAGAATATCTGAAAAACAAGTATATTTGAAAAATAATTACCGAGCCATTCACGCAGACAGACAGCTAGATATTTTCAACCTTGGCAGTTTTGGGCAAAACATCGAAATACCACAAAGGCACCAGGATCTTTTCGAAAACAAAGCTGCTTCCGCGTTTGCCACAATCGCGCCGTGTTCCGTAAAATTACACAGGGATATTCACGGGGTAAGTTTCGCGGGAAACCGAACTCACGTGACACACTTGCGAGGTTTTTGGGATAATTCTTGTAGGATCTTTAACAAACGCACCGTAAAACACCGTTTAAGCCCTCCTGGTGAGCTCCGGTATGACCGCGGCTGCAGCTAAAGTAGAAAAAGGGTTGGTCCAGCAGTCCGAGAGTGTAAAGGAACGATTTTCGTCGTCTTGCACCCGCATTTGTCGACCACGGTAATATCGCTTCTTTCTCTTTCTCGTATAATTTACGAGACGTGTCTAAGTACGTCCGCGACGCGTATTCCGTTCTCGCGCAATTGTCCTACTTTCTCGGAAAATTTTTCTCAATAACGAAATACGCCCCATCCGACCATGTTAGTGAATTATTGCTCTCTTACGTCGATTTAAAGGTCCAGAAAAGAAAGTTTTACACAAATACATAATTCAAAGTAAGTTAAATATACTGTTCGGTTAGGAAAACAAAATAACCGAGGGATTACTTCTTCGAAACATGTCATGCACAGTTATTTAGTCTTTCGAAAATTTATTTTAATATTCACTTTTTGTCAATCTTTTTACTAAAAATAGTTTTATAAATGCAACCATTTTAATTATTCTAATCACCGGACATTTAGTTGATTTTACAGAGAACTTCGAATGATCCTCTAATTTCTTACATTATAATCTTATCAAATGCTTACATTAATGTCTACTTTCTATAAATAAACATATAAACAATTATCACATCCCTGAACGATAAATAAAATATTTTGTAGTGCAAGTAGATATTTCGCGTAATTATTCTTCCATTTTGCTTTAATACTAAATTCGCCAGAAAAATGTTCCCCTTTTCTTTCAAGCAAGGAAGAATCGTAAAAAGGCACGCTTATGCATTGTTTCTAAAGGATTATGGGAAATTTAATCTGCTCTATTGTTTCATCTCTTCCGACCTCCTTTATATTATTCTTTCTGCTCTAACTTCGCTATCTTTGTTCTAACCGGGACATTTTAATGCCACTCTCGCAAAATTTATTGTTGATTTTTATATCTTTATATCGCGGAGCATTGCCCGAACATTTTTGATACACTATTTTATACGCAGATCGTTACGTGATGACTTGAGCGAATCTCAAAATTGATATCTTTCAGATATTCGTATATTAGCTCGTAGTTTGTCTATTGTTCCTACAGCTAGCAGCGTAAAATATTCCCGTCTATTTCGACGAAGTTCGTACTTTTGAGCCAATTGCACGCATCCGCGCTCGAAGTAAGAGCGTAAATTTGACCGAGAAATGTCACCGCATTCTCCGGTCTTCTTCCGCGCGCGAATTCGTCCGCATTACGTTAAATAATTCAACGAATTCCGACCAAACATTAAGCTGTCCACGACACGTCCTCTCGATCTCCCATGCAGTCGCGTCGAGCGTGGTCGGATGACGAGAGCGGCGTCGACGGTGCAGCTATTTGGAGGAAGCGAGACGCGAGATCATCGCGTTGAAATTGCTTTTGAATTATGCGTCGCGGCTAATGCAGCGCGCTACCGCATTTAAAACATAATCGCAAACGAGGAGAATATCGTCGGCCTTTACATTTAACCGTCCGCGGAAACTTCGTGCTATCCCGCGCACGTTGTCGCGTTCAAGTTTAGCGAGAAAAAGACGAGTAAGGCGCGAGAAAAGGGAGAAAAGGACGAAACGGATGGGAAACGCCGACTTATCAATAAATCCACCGCGAGAACTTCGCCGCCGAAAGAAAATATCTCTCCCCGGGACAGACGGATAACTGGAATACCTAATTTCGAAAGATAAAGAGATAGAAACGAACGGATAATTCAAGAAAAGGAGATCGCGGGGGTGGAAAGCACGAATCAAAATACGTAAGATGGAGCGAAAGTCATGAAATTAATTTCTGATTGCAGAGGATTACATGCTTCCTGTTATTCGAGCAGACACTGCAAATAAACTGGAGAATAAAAAGAATAAAAAAAATAAAAATTATTGTCAAAGAATAAAACAATAAAGGCAAATGAGAGTCAAGCGCAGAAAACAGTGCGCAAATTTAACAAATAAAATTACAATATATAATACATAATAAAAATTGGACGTTCCGGCTCACATTTGAGCCATCCTCAACACAATCAAGAGTCTGACGAGTTTAAGCTCACTTATACTTCGCGCGGCGTAGACCAGGGGTGCGTTCAGAAATTATGTTCAGATAACTCTGGTGTATTAATAGGCGTCCGCAGAGGGGGGAAAGAGGGGGCATTTGCCCCCCCCCTTGGAATCAGCAAAAAATTAAGCATTTGCTCTCCCTTTGAATAAAGGAAAGGCAAAGTTGTGCTAATCTTGCCGATCTCTGCCCTAATTCATAGGATTATATTTTCAAAAGGTGTATAAATTTCAAATTATATATATTCTAATTCTGGAAGTAATATTTTGAATCATGCCCCCCCTGGAAAAAATCCTGCGGACGCCCTTGGGTGTATAGTTCATGTCACACATACTATAGCTTTTCAGCACACCAGAGTTATCTAGGCGTAATTCCTAATTCCTGAACGCACCCCATGGGTTAAAGCAATTAATAAGTGTGCATCGCTCACAACGGTTACTTGGCCGAGTGATGTAGTCGGTAAAAAAACATCCACGAAAATTAAATTATTGTGTATACATATTCCAATTTCTGCCTTTGTGTACGATGTTCGGGCCGGTTGGGGAGGAGGGAATCGCAAGATATTGTTACGTCATAATATTGTTACATCGTCGCTCCGAACATTTGAAGCGCTTGAAGCAAGAAATTTTAGACGCTAGAACTTTGGGCTCCCGATCTGCTCCGGCTCCCTGAACGCTTCAATTATGAAACACAAGCGCTTCGGCGGACGGTTTGCTTCGGCGGTGTTGAATTGTCGGTTGAAACGAGTCGCGAGAACGATAAGAATCGGGAGTGGCAGTTCTCCGGTAACGTGCCCAAGTCGAAGAGTATTGTTCCTTATCGCGCCGCGGATCGCACGAAGCCGTAGCTCCTAGGCGCGATAGATGACGTATGCACGATTGGCATGTTTGATATCGGTCTACAAAACGCACTGCGAAACGGCGGCGTGTTAAAGAAACGGGAAAACAGCCACCGTAGTCCGTATCCGTCGTTCGTCGAGGACGACCGCCACCGGAAGCGCGTGCACGAACGAAGCGTAATCCAATACCACGCGGAAATTTAATAACCCAGGGCAGGAGCGGGTTGCACTCGCGTTGGCAAATAGAATTATAATCGAACGAAAAGAACGAGACGCACGCACGCGCGCGCATCGCGATGCATATCTGTAAATGAAAAAAAAAGGAAAAACGCACTTAAGGGAGTTACATACGAAAAATCAGACGCGCCCTGAAACGCGCATCGGCGACGAAGCTCGCTTGCCGGTGGTCGTATCAATAATTCTAAACGTACCGCTTTTTTGGTAGAATATTTATCCGCGGTCGTGCTATCGATCGTGAGAAAACGGGAGCGTATGCAATTTAAATGATACCGTTTCTCGGATCATAAATACACCTAGATTGACGGGTTGATATTTGTGACGGGAGGAAAAATTGAAAATACGAAATACTGGTTTTCGCTGGTGTTTACTGGTAAGGAAAATACAACGTCATGTTTTCGTTCTCTTTAAATAGATAAACTTGCGCGTCCCGCGTGAATGCACTAGTAATTATAAAGTACAAACACATAATCAGTATTACTGCCGAGTAATTGAAACAATTTTATCGAGAGAGTAGGAAATAAAACGATGTTTTTATTTGCTAATGAAGCAAGAATTTATATTTTTACTACTCAGCTGATTACGTTTTTTGGTTTCTTATGCAAAACTCTCAATTAACAAAAAATTATTTTATACGTTTTCATTAAGCACAAAAATACAAGCTTATTTAGCACATCAAGAGTTTAGCAATTATTACTTTTAAAGATTTTACACGCACAAATACATGCGTTATCTAGCTTATTATTTAAGAAAATTTTACTGTCACAATCTAATTGGCTCTCTCTATCGTATCAAGAAAATGAGAGAAATAAAGTAAGGCATTGTGGTTAAAGTTCGAAAAATTTAATATCGTCGTGCTTCAATTCAACGGAGCTCTCAATCGAGCGAGATTAATCGTTATTTTAGGCGAAGCTAACGATTCGACATAACGAAGCTTAAGTAATCTTTCCGAAATTAATCTAAAATGTAAGGGACGAGATATTCTCGGCGTATATTTATTTTGTGACACCCTGAGAATAATTCGTGGAAGCACACAAAGCTCGGCGCTCATTGTTTGCGTTGATGTACTGCATACCGCTGTGTACACAGTCTTTTTGTTGTCGGTCGTGCGACGACACGCGGATCGCACTACGTTTATTATTTTCGTAGTGCGATCGCGATAGGTATTAAGAGACATCAAGCGCTCTCATCTCTTACCATTGTGACAATTAACAGTTATCGGCCAGCGTGATTGGTTTACTTCCGCAACGAACGGCTCGTAAGCGTAACGAGACGATGGCAGTTCATCCCAGTGCATTTACGACTCGGCAATTTCGGCATACCAAATTTACAACCCCCCCATTTGTGACGGACTTGAAACTCGGTGCACTTACGTCGTAAAAAATTCATAGCCCGTAAATGACTGCAAACTAAAAAGACGGGAAACTTTTTGCCGTGCTCGTACGTTTGCCCTGACTCTTGAGTGTATGCAGTATTTTTTTTTTAATACTTTTCCCGTGCGCTCTCTCACGAGACGATTCGCCTGCGGAATATGTCGAACGCATTGATATCGCAACGCACGCGTAAAGTTTTGCCTTTCGCCTGCTAGTAAATCCGTGGAATTTCATTGTTGCCGGTCGCTGCTACGGTAAAGGACCTTCGTTATCGCTGTGCGATCTGGATCTCTCGTCCGTCCGTGCTCGGGAATTTTACATATGTGTGGTGCTTGCCGGCCTGTGTCGGAGAGAGAGAGGCATCGGGAAGCCATCTACGCGAAATTAAACGATAAATCAGTAAATCGTTTCGCAGTGAAGTGATTAGTGCCGGCAGTAAAGAGAGAGAGAGAGAGAGAGAGTCACTCGAGAGTTCGAGAGGGTGACCGAGAGGGTGGGGGGTGGAGTGGAGAGCCAACTCGAATTCCGTTCACAGGGTCGTAACGGGAATGCAGCTCGCTCTCTTCCTCGTTCCCGCTTCTGGTCGCTTTTCCGCACGCACGGCTCTCGTCGACGGGGCGCCGACCAGAAAAGGAGAGAAAAAGAGAGGGTGAAAGAGGGAAGGGAACCGAGGCTAAATCCGCACTTTTAAGGGGCGATGCGCGGCATTTCCAGCGATCCTCCTTGCCCTGACATGTATCGATTTTCGACTTCGCCCGTACAATCGGCAACATATTGTGGGGCAATTTGCACCCCGGGGGTTACCCATGGAGGGTCACTCAGCCGCAAAAACTCACCGACACGTGAAATGAAAATTTATTCTCGTTATCCGCGCCGGGGTGGTCCTCCGGGTGGTCTTGATTACAAATAAATCCGCCAGCTGCCACTTTGACAGCTCCTTCTTTGAGTTTGTTGCGAGGTTTTTCCGGTGAACGACACGTAACGGGGTGCACGCGGCTCTCCCCCTTGATACCGTTCTCAAGCGGAAGAGGAAGTAGTCTCACTATCCGTATGTTTAGTATTCATTCGATCCGCTCGATTAATTGGAAATCCATTTATTATCCGCGCCATTTATTATTGGTCTCGTTTCACCTTTTGCTCTTTAGCCGAAATTAGTCCTTTTTCCATAGGATTAGCATAATTGATTTAAATGATCAACGAAATGTAAAAACTTCGTTTATCCGAGGTATACATATTACGTTGCGGGCGTGATAATAAAGAAACACATGCGCATGCATGTATCGAGCAAATTGATATGCGAATCGAAATTCAATCAAAAATCTCAATTCAAACTCTACTCATGCTTAAAATAAACTTTCGTTGCTAGCTATTCGTTTTTTACAAGAAATGTAATAAAAACGAATCCCCGTTCTATCTGCTTGAATAAAGAATATTTTATTAACAGTAAAAAAATAATTAATCTTAAATAAATTAAAATGCACAAAAGATACCTGCACATCTTTTATATATTTTCTTTCGTCTTTTGTTTTTATTGTAATATTTTTACGACTTTCGCGATTCAACGTGGAACAACAAACAATGAAAATAATCTCGATTACAATATATACAGAAGCAAAAATTAAATTATTCGAGCTTGCAATAAAACTATTATCATGCGGCTTGCAAAAACAGACCGCTAAAATTAAAACGCTTGATAAAATAGAGAAAGCTTGAATAGAATAATATTCTATCAAGTCCTATCCTCTTACCGACTTTCAATTTTTCGTTCTTATTTTTTAATTTTAATTTAATTTTATTATTCACATATCAGATAGCTTTTTATAGTACAAACAAATTGAAATAAAAGTTAAGTATCCTGCAAACTCTGACGAATATGTTATATAATCATTATTTTTACATATTGTTCTCTTATAAATAATCTGTCATTACAAAAATTAACTATTAGGTTACCTTAATATGTTTACTTTAATATGTAAAATTTAACGCGCAATGTGATCTGAATTATTGATTAATTGAAAGAGTTTATGAATTCAAAAAGAACAAAACTACTATCAGAGTGAGTTTGTCATTCAAATCGCCGATAATATTAACAGCCATAAATTTTTCCCTATTTTGTGACCTATTTTGTCTTAACCTGCCTGCATCGCCGTGATTTCGATAGCACGTTTCTCAACTAAAAAATAGCGTTTAAATTCCTACGATCGGATACCGCCTAGGGATAGCATTCGACGTATCCATAAACTTTTTACGACACCTTTTCCGACACAAAATGGTTCGGAAATCACGTATCATATTTTGTGCGCGATGCTCCGTGAGATGACAGTTATAAGCTTCGCGTATTTTTATTTCCATGTATGTAACGTTATAAACGTTCTGTAAAAATGTAACTCAAATGTACATTAATAGAAATTAAGAAGAGTTCAGTTCTGCAAGAACTGAGATCTTATATTTCTTATATATACATATTTATATTTCATCAAACTTAATGATTTTATTTATGACAAAGTCAATATCTATTTAGAGTAGGAAAGAAAATAATACTCTTTTGTCTTGTACCTAAAATATATTTTTCTAAAGTAAAATACGCAGTTCTCTCTTGTACATTGAAAAAAATACTATATTTATTGATAACCTACATATATATATATATATATGTGTGTGTGTGTGTGTGTAGAAGCATTTCACTTCTATGCAGTTTCCGGTTACTCCATAATGTATATATGTCGATATATATCATGATGGAATGTAAATTTTCTCTTTCTTCTCCTTCTTTTAAAAATAAATTTTATTTAACATCACGATAATAGTTGAAATCCTGTTACCGTTTTCCAACAGAAATTAAAAAATTATTCGCAGACACATAAGTTTTGGAACAAACATGATGCATATATATAATATATTCTTCCTTTTCTCTTATAATCTGTGCTTTAAACACATCAAAATATTTTTAACATTTAACGTGTTTTTCTCACATTTCGAAGCTACATAGATCTTTGATGATTAATAAGAGAGGGCAGGAAATCGATATCTAATCACTATTTCAAGAGCGTTGCTGCTCTTGAATGAGTACCACATAAACTTTGAATATGTTTGCTAAACATTAATGAACATTTAACTGCCGCTTTATAATTTTAACGTTTAACAGTTCACGCTGAAAACAAAACTGTTACAGTTATATCAGTCATCGTATACAGATAAGAAATTTAAAAAATAATTTATTTTCCATGAAATATTTCTGTTTTAGAAAATAAAGAAATTTTGCGATAAATTTTAAGCCCTTTTTGAGAAAATATAATTCTTGATACTCGTGGCAAACTGACTTTTAATAATATCAATTTTCATTGATATGTACATCATGTAACGAGCAAAACTTTGCTGAACTGCATTGACCCAGTTAACTAAAAATTTATCGAAAACAACAGGTCACTCAAACTGCCTACGAATATTTCATCCAATAAAAGCAATGAAAAATATATAGAGAGAAAATACCAAATATGGAGTGTAGAGACACACCATTTACATTTTATTTTATAAACATTTGTTTTTTAATTTACCGATTGAATATTTGAAATTGTTATATCATTCATATATGTTGAAAAATACTGATTAGATTTAAAAGATATATATTGATAAAATATGAAATTCTATAAAAATGTCAAATACCAAAAAAATATTAAAGAATTTGCATCTGAAAAAAGAATCCAAGCATGAAATATCTTATAAAATTATACAAAAATCTATAGTTTTTATCATTAGGATATATTATGTCGTTATAATATATATAAGAATGTTATAAATACTAAATAGTATTAGATAACGTGAACGTATTATACGTATTATTAATCTTTATTTATAAAATATCATAGTATTTTATGTTAACAATGTATTCCATATTTGGTATTTTTATTCTGTTATGACACAACTTGTAAAAATCTATTTTTTTATTAAAATATCATTATATAAAACGATTTAATCAGTAATCAGGAGACTAATCCGTTTAACATTAATTGTCGTTAGTTAACAGTAACATGAAATTAACGAATATTATATTATTAAGATTTAGGTTTTCTGGCACAGTTTACTATCAACATCATTAATTAACAATGAGATAAAATTAGCGAATATATAGTTATACAATTAATTATTTTGTAACAATCATATAAGCTCCTAGCTTTAGATAAAAAATATAGATGATCTTTGGTATGTAAATAATAAATCAGTCAAAATATGTTTATGCAGAATAAAATGCTTAAACAAAGAAAAATTCACGTTACTATCGAAAATATGGAATACAGAATACATATAACGATGTTTAAAAAACATTGAATTAAAAAAGAAATACAACGTTCTAGATTTTCATGATTTAAATATGCGATAAATTTAACTAGAAAAAAATGATTTTGTATTTTTGATAGCAACGAGATTAATTCTGCTCCGTTTTAAGTTTAATTCTGCATATTATCGCAACTTCATAGGATAGGCGCACCAGTGAATGATTATTGAATTTATTTGTCTATATATTTATAATAATAATTAAACAGTTATATCTTATGCAAAAAAAACCACCTAAAAAAATGAAATTATTTTTTATTTTTATGTAATTTTATTTTTGTAAGACGTTATACACGTCTAGTCTTTTTTTTAGTTGTTACATTAATAAATGTTTAAATTAATTATTTATCGGAATTATATAGTATTTGTTTTGTCGATTACTTTAAAATTTCTCTTGTGTTATTTCCTATCATTTTACACGAAATATATATTTTTAAAAATTATCTAAAAATATATTTCTTTAATGGTCTTCAACTTTAACTCATTTACTGATGCGTCCACCGTAATATATAATATTTTTTAAACATTGGAAGCGATATGAATGGCAGAAGTCTACTCAGAAGAGTAAGACGTATATTGGTCAAAGCCATAACAATTGCTTCTACAATTCTGCACCCTGTAGACAATAATACATAGTGTACAGCAATACACACAACATACAAACATGTATGCAAAGCAGTCAAACCCTTCGATTAAATTAGGAACGATATCTTTCGATGTAATAATATACGTTAGGATATTTGATACAGCTCAGCGATATAAATAAATGTAATCAAATATAAATGCTCTAGAATATTAATGAATTGAAGTAATATATAAATATTGTATAAAATAGAAAATTACATTTAATATTTTTAGAACATCAGTCTATCACTCACATTGATGACTCGCGTTCTTAACTTTCGAGACGCACAGTTATACATTCATAATTACAAAATTAAATGTCACAAAGAACAAAGAAAGATAGTAATTCGAAGAAAGAAAAATTAATGACATCGAGTACTTTTGTGCAATTTTTCTGTTAAATATCGAAAATATCATTTCGATGAAAATTCCTAAAACATCATTCAATATAATATATATAAAAGAATATATATACATATATCTCTCTCAGAATTTCCGCACTTCCTTTTATTTATCGATTTTTCTTTCAATTTGATTTTATTATTAATCTTAATTATTTTAACGAAGATATGACATCAACAATTTTTTAGTTATAAGCAAGCGAAAATGTAGGCATTTTCACGAGTTTCAAAGAGGCGTAAATAGATAACAAGATTTTATCCTTTGTCTTATCCTTTAATTTTATATCGAACTTTACTCTCTCTCTCTCCCCCTCTCCTTCTTTAATAAAATTTTGATTTGAGTTATAAAAATATTTATAGAAAGACATTAACAAACAATTTTTCAGTTTTTTGTTAAGAAATAATTTACTTTAAATTAATGAAGAATTGATACAAATACGAAAATGGAATCGCGGAAATTGTGGAAAGCTCTATATCTATATAAGAATAAATATATCGTATATATATGTATTTTTCTCTAAATATAGTATATATATATATATATGTATATATATGTATATGTATATATCAGAACTTTGTTTTGTCTCTTATCGAGCAGTCAGAATAAAAACATGTCTAAAAGATAATCTACTTCATAGTTCGTGGAGCGCAAGACGAGCATCAGTTTTTCGTCAGAATAAGATCAGGTCAGGAATTAAGCTGATCTAATCTGATTCTGACGGAGGCCTATTGCTCAGACTCATTTCCGATCTGACATGATTTTGACAGAGAGTTGTCACTCGTTAGTAGATTTTACCTACAAGCATTGAATATAATCAATGCTCAACGACACATCTTAAACAACAGCTGTTCTCTTCGACAATCTTTATAGCCGCTGGAATAAATTACGGTTCTTCCATTGCGTGCGACTTATGCAACCCTGTATTCGTAATTGATTTAAACAAATAGTTTCTTTGAATAAAAAAATCGTTACGTAACTATACCGAAAAAAAGTAGAATGATAATGGAAATTACCTTAGAAGTAGTCATTCCGTAAGAATAGTATAATTAAAATAGAGTTTCTACAAATCTTCAATTATTTTTATTTATACAATATGCATGTATACCACACACAGAATTTCCTTTCTAGCTATATATATTTTCTAATCTTTTATCGAAAAATTAGTGTCCATTAAGTAATACTTAAATGAGACAGTTCCAATGCACTTCGATAATTTTTGTATTATTTAACTCAGTTCTACTCAATGTCTTGAATAATAAAATAATCGTGGGAATCAAACTCGCAATTAACATGTAAATATTTGAAATTGAATTTTCTGTCCTCTACAAACAGAATCGATGCAAATTCGGATATTTTGAATCTTGGAACGGACATTTCATTATTAACGTTATTGCTTATTATTTCATGCCGCAATGGAAGTACACCCAATAGTGTAACATTAATAATTGCTAAATCTATATTCTATCAACAGCGCTTAAACGTATTAAATATACTTATTTGTAGAGATCTGTATCTGAAGAGATCGCTCGCACTCTATATGTATTACGTATCTGGATGTATCATCTCTTTCACGTGTACGATTACTCTTTAGTATTCATGATCAGTACTTTTAGAAGCGTAATATATGTGCCAAACCTATTCCCCAGAATTAGCGCTTATTTATGCGATCCTTTATCGTGGCATACGATATGGACTAGCCTTAAATTCTTCACGGTAAACAGATTGTCGTAACAGTCGTAGATGTCCTGTTCATTGATCGTATCTTGTCGCGAGATCTGCAGCAGCTTCGGAATGAGCGTCCTGGACCTTTCAATTCTGCAAACAATAAAATTGTTTTAAATCTACACAATTCTATTACTTCTCTAACAATAAAAAATAAACTCCTTTAAACGTTTTTTACGTTTATTAAATTTATATTTATTACAAAATAAATAAAGTATTTACCGTGCGTACAATATCGGGACGAACGCAGCAGATAAAAAGTAATCAAGTTTCGTCGATTATTGCGCGCTAGATATTGGTATTGATATTGGTATCAAATAAATAAAATTGTTCTATATTTAAATCATCGTAGGAACTTCTACGCACGCGACATTGTTTACTGACAACGATTTACTGAAGTCATCTAGCGTGATATAATGGTTCATGTTAATTAATGACAAATATTATAATAGTTATCTTACTTGTGATCCAAATTCCATGTAGAGAATAAGGCAAGCTCCTCCTTGGATCTGTACGGATTAATCCTGTGTCTGTCGCCGTAGGAACAACCATCGGTGTTCCATCGACCCTCGCATTTAAATTCGCCCTTCTTGTCGCAAATGGCGATTTGCGTTTCTCGCAGTTTTACGTGATAAAGACAGCTTTCTAATTTTTCGTCGTTCGCAGTTTTCGCGTTTTTCTCGGACTCGAGGACCTTTCTCGCGTCCGTCTCGTCGACCTTATCTGAATCGGCAGTCACATTCGCATCCGACTGAGGCAGACGAAGATACCGTTGACGGAGATATGTTTCGTCGCTAATACGACCAAAATTACAGGGACAATGCTCGTAACAACGGCCGTAATCGGTCTCGTCACTGTCGCTCTTAGAGTCAGTCTCCGCTCTGCTCCTGTCAAAGTAATACCCGAAATAGTGATCCTCCTTAAGCTGAAGTTTGAAGAACGCTATCGTACGCAGAAGCTGCTGCCTCGCCTGGTAATCGTTCATGAACACGTCCGAGCACTTGATTTGCTCGATCGTCTTGTAAAGATAAGTGCGTATTCTATCCTGACATCTGCGGTGCATGTATGCTTCCTGTAAGTGAAGTAAAGGATTGCGATTTATGCTTTATAATTCCATAGTTCTAAATACCAAAGAAATATATTGCCCGCAAACTTAAAAAAAATATTAATTGTATTAGATAATACGCGCGTGCATATGTTAATACTAGAACTACAAAAGTCAAAATGATGGGTTTGTAATCTTTTTTTAAATTTTTTAAATTTATAACAGTGCATTTTTTGAGATTTTCTATGATTTTTATTATAATATGTAAATGATTAAATTGATCAATCTATTTTTTCACTTCGTCTCTTTTCTCGAAAAAAAAAATATATATATACAGGGTGTTTGTCCATATTTGTCCGACCAAATATCTCGCAATTGATCGAAGTTACAAAAAAGTTTAATAAGAGAAATTTGCACAGCTCTGAGTCAGCTACAAATTGCATAAAAAAAATTTTTTTTACTCGCGACCTTTTCTAGTTATTAAAGTCAACATAGTTTTTTTAAATTGATACCTATAATTTTTTTTGCATATATGCAAAAAAATTTGTAGCTGACTCAGAGCTGTGCAAATTTCTCTTATTAAACTTTTTTGTAACTTCGATCAATTGCGAGATATTTGGTCGGACAAATATGGACAAACACCCTGTATATAGTATACGTAAATAGTAGAAATTAATCGTCAATAAATCTAGTGTTAAAGACATCATTTAACAGATAACGTTCGAAATATAATGAACTTTAATATTTAATATATTAACTTTCATTTTTAACTTAATATTTAAGTTTGGCGAAAATATTTCCAAAGAGGATCTCGCTTGAACTCACCTTTGTCATGTAATTGGTTTCCAAATTCTCAAACCATTCCGGATGGTCCTCCCTCGTGCTAAGCACTGTCTTAGAGTCATTCTTGTTCAACATTCTGTTCAACAAGGCGACTTTTGCTTTAAGATTCTCCGTTAGGAATTGCGTCACCCTGTCGCCGGTGGTGAGGAAATCGATGTTCACGCGTCTCAGTGCATCGTAGAGAATGTCCGCGTCTGCGGGAAATCGTTTGTCCTTGAAAAAAAATCGCACGGCCCTCGCTCGCGTCGGTGAAAGATCGCGATCTGTTTTTCCGCGAGCCGCGTTCGGCTTTGCCAAGAAGTTCGTAAACTTCGAGAGACTGACACTGGACCGGAATATTTAATTTTGGCGCTTGGCCAAGCGCAGTGCATTTGTTATTGTACCGTGATAAACTTACATTGAATTTTTAACCAAATATATCTCGGAAGTGTCCTTAAGTTATGGCGAGTGCCAAGTGATAAATATACAATGCAAAAGTATTAAAGAGACGTAGGAAAACGAAAGCACTGCGTTAGCTTTATATAAAAAACCACAGGATAGTTTATTCTATCCTGTGGTTTTTTTACCTACGAGAAATAGAACTCTGCCGCGTCCATCTGGCGGCGGTGCCGCGTACTGCTCGCGGGTGAGCAGTACGTTGTTTTTTCACTTTGTTGGTATAAAAATGGGATTCCTCATTCGACTCTATATAAGTATACCGATTTTTACCGTGAAAAAAAGAATCGCTAATTCCTGCCTTGTTTCTGTTTCGATTCTAAACAGAAAACCCAAATTTGGGATAAAAATAGATTTCCTAATTCGCAGTGCGATTTACCTATTTGGGACAAATTTGGGCATTCTAATCGGAATCTAAGTCGTATTTGGGAAGATTTTGGGAAATTTCTATGCGACGATCAAAAAGATCGACAAATTTATAAAATGTGCTTGTGTGTACAAGATCTTACACGTATATTTAAAAAAGTGATATTTATAGTTCTTTTTTTCTCTCTCTCTCTTAGAAAAATAAAAGATTCATATAAAAAGTAAAGAAACTTTTTATCGTTTAAGAAAGAAATGGCAAACTGTAATTCATTGAGCAAAGTTAATCGAAGGTTCAAAAATTGGCAATTCTATGTGATAACTTTGTAACTCTTCATAGTTTTTCGACACTGTTACTGTAATAAACTTTTCTATTATAAATCTAATTCTTTGGCACGAGATAATTGCATTACTGATTGAAACTGGAACGATTAAAGTTATCTCAAAAACTAGAGATGAAATATTTAAATTCTGAATGTGGTATCTTTTTTTCTGTCGTTGCTAATGTAATCACGTCACCTGTTCCAGTTTCACACACACAAAGTATATTAATATATTTAATATTATATTACGTTATTATATATATACTAACCGGATAGCACTTTTTCCCCTGGTTTCTGCAAAATCAAAGTGGTTTGTGGTTCCAGTGTATGAAAATACTCTTCGTCGATCAATGATCCGTCTAGAAGAAAAACATTCACTTCCGCCGGATCGTTAGTTACCTACAAGAATGCAGAATCGATCAGTTTACCATTCTAATTAATACTTTTTAAATGAGGGGTATTGTACGTTCGATATATTTACATTGAAAGAGCTCTTTTTTTCTCTTTGCTCGCAAATTAATTAACGTCCGTGAACTAACTAATTTGAATAAATGACGAGGTAATACGAGAGAATACTCGATATTTCAAACAAACGTCAAGGCTACAATATTCTCGTTAGCTTCCCGTTAATAATTTTCCGAAGGCGAATACAAGGATTTTCATTAACTTAAACATCGCTTTTCTTGGCGTGACGGCATCATTCTCACATTTCTCTAGCGATTCTGAACAATGGAAATCGATAGTGCAAATTACCGTATATTCATCTTATGAATCTTCAGTTTTTCTCGAACAGCGAACTTGTGAAAAGTCTGCACTCTCATAAATAACGAAAAAAAATAATTCAATCGCATAACGTTATTATTATTATTAGTTATAATATGACACTATTTTTATAGAAACAAATCGTTTGTTACGCTATCAATATATTTTAACGCAGTCAAAACATTGTTTCGTCAATTTAAAAACCGCTGTTAACTATCATATACGATATGATAATTCTTTAGTAATAATTTTAAACTAATTATTCGAATGTATTGCGCAAAGCTGGCTAAAATTTATGTTCTGATCTCTTTTAATAATGGTTTATTTCAGAATGTTAACTGTAAGAGGCGAGTATTCATGATTTTGCGTTGGCCCGAGTTGACATTGGCCTAGCGAACTATTTGGGTCGACCTTTAAGCCAGCGCGAATAGTGGATTCACGACCTTAACATTGAGATTACTTCCTGTCCCTGGCCCGGCTGGTTCGATAGAGCCAGCGGTTGCGGGTGAGCGGATGCGGATTTCAAGGACGCACTGCAACCGGATCGACCTATCTATCCGCGAAATGCTATCACCGACTACGCTGTACGCTTTCGGTCTCTTTCACATCAAGGGCAATCATTGAAAAATGTGCTCGGTACGATCGATGCGACCATAATCCAGAATACATCTACGTATATATCTCTCTTTATCGGCATTCTCGTCACGTTATCGCAATTGTATTAAGCATTTGTATTATCATACCAAAAAGAAGATCGTGAGGTAACTATTTGAATATCGAATACTGCAAGCGACATTTCTCTCTCTCATTTTTCCAGTAATTCATATTTCTTCTTATAATATCGCAAAGAACAAAAAAATTGTATGAATGTCTTACTAGCTATAATTAAAAAAGTAAAGAAAAATTTTTTACTAGAAAATATCAATATGCATAAAAATTATATTACTCAAGTTATAACGCATTGAAAATCTCAACATATAAATAAAATTTCATTTTCTTGGGTATCTCTATACCTAAGAAAATAAAATTACGCTATCGTTTTTGCGCTTAATGAGAAGATATTTCAAGAGTACACCTGTGTCAGGTTGCATAATTTCTACAGAGTATTCTTGTTACTTGATGCAAATCTCTGTACATTAACAAATGGCTTTCTATTTTCGCAACGCTATATTAAGCAAACACTATGACCTATGCCACGCGTCAGTTCCAATTCGCTATGCCTGCTACCTGAAGATCGTCGCGTATAATTGTATGACTGATTAAACATCATAGGCAGTAGATTGCAAAGCAGCTTGGAAGGAAGTTGGAACAAAAGTAGGATTCTTTCGGCACAATTTAAGTGACTAAGTGCGCGCATAATGGAGAGGAAGAGATGCATTGAACGAATGTCGAGAGTTGAGTAAATCTATACAACAATGAGTCGTTTAGTACACATGCACTGGATGCTATTCTTGCTTTCGACTGCAAGGACAAATTCCACATTCCATGAAGCATTTAATGGGCGTAAATCGAGCAGCAATGAGTCGACTTACGCTCATTCAATGCAGTCTGCATCGGATGCTGTTTTTACTCTTCATTGTATCGTGGTCACTTTGTTATCATAAACAATGGTAGATATTTTAAATTTCAAAAAAAGCAAAAGGTATTCAAAATACAATTGATTTATCTTTTCAATATTTTTCTATTAAGGATACGTCAATTCTGACATTTCTCTCGAACGTATCTCCAACGCTTTAAGCAACGCTAATTGCTCCACCACTTTAAACTTGCTACTATTTTAAACTTTATTTAAGTGATGCTCGTATGTATGAATTACGTGACTCAGCACAATACATTCAAAAATACAATATATAAATCCAGTTTGAATCTATGCCAGTCATCGGCATCTAAATACTCAATAAATGTAAATGCGTGGCATTTACATGATAAATTTCGTTACATTTTCGCGTACGCGCAGTTTACATTGCGTGAAAATGTGTTGAATTATTCATATGATACGGTTTCTGTTCGGGCGTATACATAGCGAACGTACGCATCGTCCGAAATTATCTTAACGTAAACAATATAAAGTTAATAGTCTATTTCATAATAATGTATACTTACATTTAATTTTGAACACGCTTTTTGTTTCAGATCCTGAAAATTTCGGCAGGCAATACCGATTTTTCGCGTACGACTTACATCCGTCACCTTGTAACCTTTGAGCTGAAACGAATTTGCCAGATAGGAAAATATAAATTAATTATATTAATAAAGAATTTTATATTAGGGATGATTTTTAAAAATATTTATCGTGGTCAAAAGACTGCCTTTTTAATTTAATATTTCATATAAATGGGTGTATAATAAAATCCTCTCCAATCAAATATGCAATTAAAAAGTCCTCTAGCATATAAAATAATACTAAATTTAATAAATAAGAGATACGAGATATAATAAAGAATTCAAGGAGTGTAATAAGGGGTTATGAGCCAAATAATGACCAAGCATTTGCTTGGCTCATAGTCCCTTATTACACTTTTTAAATTTTTTAATTAGATATATAATTAAGTATAAAATAAAATAAATCAAGTAATAATTATTAGTATTAGTATTGAGACGGGAGCAGCACAAGATTCCGTCAGTAAAATAAATTGCCTTAAGAGCCGGGTAATATTAGATTATTTCGGACCAAGTAACCGCGTAATTGCAGTCTGCATCACGTTCAAGGCCATCGGATTTCAGAGCTTTGCGCGTGTACAATTTCTTCGAGTGACCCACATTTTATATTCAATGGCGTCCAGTCGAGGCCACTCGACACGTCATGTCAAAATGCAAATGTCATGAATAATAAAGCCGCTGATACTAAAATTCATCAAACTCCCTTATATGCACACATTATCTACATATTGTTGATTAACGACAAAATGATAGATTGGATACAAATCGTGATATGCCATTAGATTCTTCGGCATTCTTGCATGAAAATATTCTTCAGTAATAAACTTCACATTTCAATATGTGTTAGAAGAATAAGTACAATAGTAGTAGTAGTAAATATAGCAATAGTTATTAGTAGTAGTAGAAGTAGTAAATACTTCACTACATTGAATACTTGGACATTATTATAAATGTTCAATGATGGCTGAGATAATATCTTCGCATACATAATTCGAGTCTTACTTAATCCCAGAACGACGCAATTTAATTTAAAAATAGCCGTTCAGTAAATACAACCATTTAAAGAAAAAGAAAGTTGCGTCTTTAAAAGAGAGACTCTTCGATTGCCAGTCGCTTCTCAAGAACGCAGTTAGAGCGTGCATACTACTTTGTACTCCGATACGTCAGATGTTTATCGCGCAACTGGCATGCAAGATATGCAGCACGTGTCGCGTACCTCGCTTTTGCAGGACGAGATGTCCGTCAGACGGCGAAAGCAGTCGGCGATGAGAGACATGTTTCGTCGACGGAGACTGATGACGGTTGTCGGGCGGGAGAGAGACGAGGGCGAACCCCTTCACCCGTATTGCACCGCACCAAACTCTCCCGACGTTCGCTCTTACACGCCGCCGCGTTGCCCCACTCGCACTGACCCTGACACTGTCGCTCTTATCGGGCGTTCATGGACGTTCGTATAAGATCCGCGTGAATGTAAGAGAACAGAATAATCGCTCGCGCGAAGAGAACGCGAAGTGGGGAAACGCGAAAAGAAAAAGAAGACCAGTAAATAGGAGGAGAATAGGCAGACAGTGAGCGCAGCGAGGAACAACTGTTGCCGCATCAGGTACCAGACAGACTACCAGTAATGGGAACTGGTCGTGAGGGTCTGGTAGTGGGGTCGCTGTGAAAACGGCCGCTACCACGCAAGTACTGTGGAACTGGTACGTAAGGACGAAGGTCGGAGGAGAGAAGGGTGCGGTGCGATGAAAGAGAGAGAGGAGGAACTAGCGGTTCCAGCACCAGCGAGACACAAGGAAGGAATGCATCCCGGTTGGCATATAGGAGACGCTGAACCGGTATATATATCGGGAAACGCGCCTGCGAACTGGAAGCTCGTTTTGCGCTCTGATATTTAACAGAGGGCAGCATTTGATAGGAAGCCAGACGGCACAAAGATACGTTACAGATACCGACGTGAATACCGCTCCGATGAGGATATCTGAATATTGAAAAAAAGTATTTCCTGTATCAGTAATCATAGCGCTATTGATTGAAGGTGCAGTTATGTAAATAGAGATATAAATATTTAAGACAAAATGAATGTAATTATGTATTCATAGATAAATACTAACTGTAAAAGGAATCTGAATATGGATTTACATGTTCCAAGTGTAACTAAATGTAGATACTTCATGATTCGTATAATTTCAACTATATAGAAACTGAAGATAATTACATATGAAATATTAAATTTTTATTTGTTTTTAAAAATTGTAGTATAAATTAGCAAAAATTACATTTTAAATATATTAAGATTTATGCAATAATTAATTTCACATTTTATTTAATTTATACGTATAAATTCCGATTAAATTAAATTATATAAAAATTTTAATTAGAAATATTATATAATAATGACATTATAATAATTTTAATTTAAATAGTAAAAAAGATGTATATTTTTACATAAATTATGTTTATATATAAATCTGAATTTAGTTAAAACTTAATGAAAGATAACGTGCCTATTTTTTAAATCCATTAATATAGAAATGGCTACACTGCAAATCCAAGCGTGTTATTTTAGCTGAAGCTCTTCTTACACATTTTTGCCGTTTTAAATTACGTCATTTAACACGATTAAATGTATTAATTTTTAATTTAATACGGTTAAACGTGTTAAATGACGTAACTTAAAACGGCAAGGAACATGTAAAAGGAACTTCAGTCAAAGGTGTCATTTTTAGATGTTTAGGCGTGTAATAATAACACGCTTGGATTTGCAGTGTAAAAGCTATCTAATTAGAAATATTTTAATAGTACAAAATTATTAGTGTCAGAGCCACATTTTTATTGTTTAAATATTAAAATTTTTGGATTAGGCATTTAGCTTTATATAAATCGCTCATAAGATCTTATTCATGCCAATTTTAATTTAATATAATATGACATTTTGTTGATCGATAAAGAATAAAAAATGAAATCGCGATACAAGAAAAGTCTTCAACAAAATTGAAAACAAGAACAAAAAAATGGGGAATGCTCTGACTATAAGATAACAGACAAAATGTATTTGCAAACTTTGCAAAAATTTTGAAGAATTTTATGGACGCCAGCAGACGTGATAATCAAAAAGATTTTCGAGCAAACGCAGCCAAAAAAATTTGTTTTTGTAATAATGATGTGATTGAATACAATTTTTCTAAATACGCAAAGCAATGTATACTCAGTTCCAAAAAAGCGGTACACTAAAAATATAAGAAAAATTTATCAAATTTCAATTGATCATAACTTGGAAAATAATGAAGATAAAAATAAATTTTAAAAAATAAAATAAAGCTTGAAATGTCCACTTTAAGAATATTTGAATGACAATAATGCTCGGTCATTTTTTTCAAAATGGCGGATGACAAAGTGAGAGAATGCAAAATTGATAATCAAAGGTCCGAGTTTGCGACGGTGCATGGCGTGAATCAGATATCGCAGCCCAATGGGACAAGATGCACATGAAAGTAGGTATAGAATGTTATCTTGAAAATGCATCTTTACCGAGCTCGATGCGATAATTATTTGCTGCGTTATGCAGATTTAAAGACAAAACGGTTTTTTTAATTAAATTTGGAATAACTCAGCAAATTAAATAAACCATTTAATTAATTAAAATAATAAATTAATTTAAAAAACCGTTTTCTCTTTAAATTTACATAACTCAGCGAATAATTATCGCATCGAGCTCGGTAAAGACGCATTTTCAAGATAACATTCTATACTTTCATGTGCATCTTGTCCCATTGGGCTGCGATACCTGATTCACGCCATGCACCGTCGCAAACTCGGACCTTTGATTATCAATTTTGCATCCTCTCACTTTGTCATCCGCCATTTTGAAAAAAATGACCGAGCATTATTGCCATTTAAATATTCTTAAAGTGGACATTTCAAACTTTATTTTACTTTTTTTAAAATTTATTTTTATCTTCATTATTTTCTAAGTTATGATTATTTGAAATTTGGTAAATTTTTCCTATATTTTTAGTGTACCGTTTTTTTTGGAACTGACAATGAGTGTATTTCATTACAAGCATTTCTATCTTTGTCATGGTATTGGATAAATACCGTCACGCGATATAACGTCATAATTTGCATCATGATTTGCTTTATCATCATAAATGTACAATAAATATATGCATCGAAAATTAAATCTCAATCACCGAGAATAATAATCAAGGATTACAAAATTCAAAATTGTTCAAACGTGCTGAAAATGATAGATAATTGACTTATATAAGAAGCTGTAGCAATGTGCATGCATTTTCTCAGCCAAAAAAAGTTTCTTGCATTACTTCAGAGACAAAAGAAAAATGATAACATTTGCGCAGATAAAAATTTGCGAGGAGGAATATTGAATATTGTAGAAACAATAATAGTATTACTTATGCAAATAAGAGAGAGAAAAAGCTTGTGCAACTTTTCTTAAAGTCTAATGCCGTTGCTAGACAAGTATTAAGAATTCACAGAGAAGAAATCAACGATCGTGATAGAGAAAACAGCCTGACTTTTCTATTCAATGAAAGCCATCTCGTTGGCAAGATGCGATTAGCATTATATATTATTATGAAAGAATGTAATTCTCTCTTGTTATGCTCACGATAAGCATTCCATAGAACGATGCTCCTCGTAAATACGTACATATATAAGCATGCAGTGAGCATCGTATAAGCTACAAAATCCGAGAAACGCGCATGTAATTACTGCATACTATGAGAAATACTGTTACATTATTATATAAATCATCGTAATTCTATATGTCTTGACATATAGTATTTGACGTTAGTATGGAATGGATATTTATAGAATCGATAAGTCCGGCCATCTAAATCGCGCTTATTAAATGTCTTCTATGTACATTTAATCATTTCTCTCCCCTGTTAATTATAAGCAATAAAATTTAATGGATATACATTATGAAATATGCGATTGTGATTAAGAAAAAGTAATAAAAGAATAAATATAAGAATCCGTGTAATAATTAACATGCATTTATTTTATAATAATGACTTGCTTTTGTATCAGCGGAAATTATACTTATGCCGTGAACGATTATGCTATTAAATACCAATTTATAATAAATTAAAGTTGTATTATCGAGAGAGAGAGAGAGAGAGGGTGGGAGGGAGCGGGAGGGGAGAGGGAGGGGGAGGGGGAGAGAGGGAGAGAGGGAGAGAGAGAGCATTATATCTTTAAATTCTAATTATATATTCATTATATAATTTACATTTAAAGTTTACAAAGATATTTGAATACTAAATAATTATTAAACACAGCATACAACAAAAGAATTAATCAGCATCGCGAGAAACAAATAACAATAAAATACAGTAATTGCGCAATGTATATAACTTTGTAAAAAGAGAAACAAGTGGACAAATAACTCGATAAAAATTGTTAGAAATGATTAAAGAAATAGAAATTATAATATTATGTTTATAATATTTATAATTATAAATATTATAAATATTATAGACATAATATTATTTAATTATAAATATTATAGATATAACATTTTTAATTATTAATATTATAAAGACTACAGGTATGTGCAACAACAAAAAGAAGTTTATGATGTATCAGAAAAATGCCTCGAATGGAAAGGTCTCAGACAAGGTTAAAGGGAAGCAACAAAAATGCAGACGTTACCTTCATTACCATGAGCACCTTCTCCGCCACCTTTGTTCACCACTTTTATAATCTCGATATATACACATAAAATTCGATGGAAAGCCTTTTCTTTTGCGCTTAACTGGATCCAATGTATCAGAGGAATTTAGTTATTTATAAATTTTTATATCAAAATTAGTTGTAATAACAAATTATTCACATGGCTGGAGGAGAATAACGTTATTTGCGGTTGCGCTTGCGTAAGTCTCCCTATTAAAATGCATACATAGTTACATATTACTGTTGCACATAATAATACATACAAATAAAGTGCAGTAAATGATATATTCAAATCTACACATGAAATGTCTTGCTCTGGGTTATTAATTGGAGTCGTTATTGTAAATAGTAAAACGAACAAGATACGATTGTGATATGTGGAAATATACGAAACATCACCACTAATAACTTTGTTTATCATTTATTGCATGCTTTATTAATTTCAATCATATATCAGATTTATAGATCAGATGTCAAGAACGATCTCTACACTGAACTGATTATACAGTGTATTTCATATTACATTGTATACAACTTAAATTTATGACACATAGTACATGGGAAAACCACATTACTCAAATGTCTAATCTTTCTAATGCGAATTTATCTAGAAAATATTATACATAAAGTTCTTCCGCGACGGAAAAAAATAGACAGCCAAGTTACAGTTTGCTAATGCAAGTTTAACATTTCCAACTAAGCAAATTTGATATGTGTAGCAAAGAAAATATGCTCATAACTGCTTTTAGACATATTTTCTTTGCTATTCTGTCAAATTCGCTTAGTTATAAATATTAAATTTACATTAGCAAGCTATAACTTGGCTGTATCAACTAATCTATTTTTTTCCGTGCGCGGTTATTACATATAATTGACTGTCTAAGAGTTGTGATTGTTAATGCAAATCTTCCACTATGCACAGTTTTTTTTATATTGTAAATATAATACAGATTTTCCTCTTTTAATCGTCACCACAAATCATCCTTCCGTCATTCGCATTAATCATATATTTGCGTTGCGACGTAAGCTTTAATAATGAACCTATGAAGCAAAAAGATGGGCATAATAAAGCATAGGCTTATAAGGAGTGGCACATCGCAATTTTGAAAATAAAACTTTGAAAGTAACCAAACA
Source organism: Aphaenogaster rudis (assembly GCA_003063815.1). Lineage (NCBI taxonomy): Eukaryota > Metazoa > Arthropoda > Insecta > Hymenoptera > Formicidae > Aphaenogaster > Aphaenogaster rudis. Next base: position 36,002 of record NJRL01000504.1, read on the forward strand.
AGCATGAATTTTGCGAAAAATCTCGAGTGACAATCAACCAATGAGGCCAATGATTCTATGGGCGCGCGAATATACATATATTTCTAAGCGCAATCGATCTCTGTTACGCTAAGTTTCACAATGACAATACACAAATATTCCCATAATCTTCGGTATTACAAAAATTCTCGGATCTCATCCAGTCGAGTGGCAAAGAACGTAATTATGTAAATCGATGAACAAAGATCGTAATTATGTAAATCGGTACGTATACTTTGTTTCTTTTCTAAGAGCAGTTAAAGCGGATTCCTATGTGTTGTATCGAATATTAATGTTTTCGATGTTTACAGCGATGTCTATCCGCGCTATTATGTTTTTATTATGTTCTTTTTGACGCAATTAAGTTACACAATGGTAGTAAAAATATTTGCTCCTTTTATGGCTAGGCCATAATCCCTGGGTGCTTTCCATTTAATGACACAAGTCGGCACAAGTCGACACAAACGTCGTTCTATCTTTCTTGACATTCAAGAGAGTAACAAAGACAGAATGACACTTGTGTCGACTTGTGTCACTAAATGGAAAGCACCCCCTAATATAAGTTCGTATTGTAATATGACTATTATAAACATATAATCGCGAAATAAAATTTAACTAATTAATAATTAAAGATATTTTAAAAGACTAGATTAACTCTCAAAAACTTTTACATGTTCGAATTCTTTTCTTTTTTAAAATTATTCTTTTCGTTTTTATATCTAATACAACATTTTAAGTCTAAATTGATACCTCTTAAACGCTTTTTTAAATTTCAGACCTCTAAACACAATACCGTTTTTAAAGTTTCTAAAAATATATTTTTTAAATAAATAATTATATAAAGTAAACATTTTATCAACGTACTAATATAATTTAATTATGTATTGCAATTTTTCCGAAATTCTTCGAATTACTCGTAAGATGCAATTAGAAATGAAACGCTAATCTTTATTATTCATATATCTCTCTTCTAGTAATAAGTTTTCTTCTTTTTATTTTATATATTTCTTAACTTTTCACTTTTTTGGCCTTAAACTTTAGCTTCATAGAATCATTGTCTTAATTTTTAATGTGAACAAATTAATTTAATATTTTAATAACAAATGAATTATTTATCTTCAATATTCTCCAAATATCTAATAATAATACAATGAAAGGAAGAATATACACTGATCTGAAAACACTTTGCTAGTCGATATATTGCGCTACTGCTGCTGCTGATGCTGCTGCTACTGCTCCGGAGGACGTCCACATCGTTTGCGAAAGGGGGAAAGAACCGTGGTGCACTGTGCATCCGTTGTAGATACGAACTTACCTGCCATTCCACACACGGTGTCCGAACGGTGTGTCGTTAACTTGCATCCGAGACTAATCCGCTCTTTTCATTTACCGCTGCCGGTTTTTCCTATTTGTCCCCTTCCTATTTTCTTCCGATTTCTCTCGCGTCTTAAATCAGTTACACCCATAAACCATCTCATTAGCACTCGTCATTCCGATCCTGTGAACAGACGCGTTAGCAACGCGGATCGTGAGATAAATCTGACGGACGATAGGTACCGGCAATAAAAAACCTAATCGTAGTATCCTATCAGTGTTGATTATTGACGAAGACCGACGGATTACTGAAACTGCGCAAATTAGTTAGTGGACTCAGGATTTTTCAGAATTGCGAGATTACGATCGAAAATAGCTACACGTCGTAATTGCCGACTGTCCCAGCATTGGCCGGTGACAAGAAGATTCTGGAGATTCGGTGACTGATTTTACCCTGATATTTTTATGTAAGTATTAATATTATAATCCAACAACAATAAATTACATTTTGCGGGAATTTCCTTCAAATGACAGAGAAGTTGGAGAACATTTACAGTTGTTCAATTTGTTTTTCTCCTGTCATTTCTAGTCATTCTAGTCGAGCAACATTACGTAAAACATGAATTAGAATAAAATGAAATTAAAAAAAATAAGTATGCATAAGTATGCATGCGGTAATATAACGCTCTATATTTCAAGTTTAATCAATCTAAAATTATTAATTTAGATCGGGCGAAACTCATTTTTTCATAACATTATCACCAGCTTGTCTATGTCTTTAATTGTATTACATATCGTCAATAAAAAACAGCCGATTATATATTTTGTATTATACTTTTTAAAAAATAATAAAATTTTAGAAAATCTTGTAACTTTCAAATAAAATTACGTATGGATTTATTTATTTGGGACTAACCATTACATGTAACGTGATTTAAACGTAAACATGACATTATGTGTAATACGTAACGTCAATTTTAAAAAAATAAAATACAATTTTAAATACGATTTTAAAAACGTATATGGATATTATCACATTTTAATTTTTCACTTTAATTATAGCATACCCTAAAGAAATAATGTAAAAAATATCAATGTATTGTTTTAAAAATTACAATTGATTAATAGTATCGAGGAAATGTTAAATTGGTGTAACAATAATAATACAAAATATAAAAGTGCAATGAAATTTTTTCCTTAAAATTTTTTTATTTATGAAAGAAATGCCTAAATTTTTACATATAGCACTTCTTTTTATTTCATATATATCTCTTAACTTTATTCGACTTAAATTATAGCTTAATAGAATCACGCGCTTTGATTCTTAATTTAATCTTTTAATTATAACAAATGAATCTTTATTATAAAATTTGAGTAAATATAAAAAAAATATAATTTTATAAAAGTGTGAGATCTCTCTCCATCTTGAAGCTTTTTTATAGGACTTTTATCCAGAAACAAAGATAGAGAAAGAGAGGAGAGAGATATCGAAATTTTGATATTCTATAAATATTAAGCAATAAATATTAGACATTTGATTATATTTTATTATTAAATAGAATATTCTATTAACATTGCTACAGCGAGATTTTACTGTGCTTTTTTTAAATGTTTTAATTACATCAAATTTTAATTATACTGCGCACATTTTTATTCCCAATCAATGTTTTTAGTACATTTGTTTGCTACGGCGAGATATTAAAATTATTTTTTATACGCAGTATCGATGTATCAAAATTGCGATAAATAACTAGATATATGCCTCTTTATTTATCTTTTTATGTGTCTATTTGTCACGCTAAAGAGTTCTGCTTAATTGAATCACGTAAGTACGGTTTGTCTCTCCCTGTCTTGGATTTATCCTGATTTAATCAACTAACTAATAATAGCTCATTTTACATAAATATAGTGGATTCACTTCCGCAGTAAATCTAGAAACAAAAAAAACATTGCTATATATTAAAGTTTTTTCATCACAAATGTAAATGCATATTTTAAAATAGGATAGACTGTATAAATCACTTTGCGCCTTCACTCGCATGCCGCATGCCAATCTGTCTCAGGTTCAATGGAATTATCAGTGAGCGGTTTTTCCAAGTCTTTCGCAACCCACTCATTAATGCATAAATATTAAATTTGTAGTTCACTTGCTCTTATTGTAATGTAATATATTAGTTCTTATATCAGTTATATTAGTTCTTCTATTTCATATTTGTTGTTTGATTAATTAAAGAACTGCTTAATTAATTCCAGTTAATTACGTATATCATAGTAAATTTTAATTTTAACTTATAATAGCTGTTATACGTCTACTTTTTGCAGTATACATATGTATATATGCGCAATATAGATTGATCCACGTGGGATATTTTTTAACATTACTTTTAACATTAAATTTGTTGGCATTGATTTTCAATGTCTTGTTTTTTGTAATATTTACATGATATCCACGTATGCATTAGGAATTATTTCAATTTTACTCAAATTATGTGTAGAAACAAATATAGTGAATAATTTTTAAGTTATGGCAAAAGCTTTATTTGTTCGGAATAAATTATTTAAATTTTATAAACAATTTGAAATTTAATTTTACATATAGTTGCATTACATTTGCAAAACGCACATCCAATCACAGTTTTCTACATAAATTTGCATCAAATATGGCAATAGCATGTATACCGATTCTACGGATATTTCACAATTATTATGGACAATAAAATACGATTCGTGTATTCAGTGACCCCTTTATACTTCTGCTATATATTTAAGAATTAGCAACTGCAGGATATGTCGTGTGTTTCAGAAGAGCAGGATACATATTAATGTTTCCGCGATAAGACATTAAGAATATATGTAAAGCGACCGATCGCGAAGCCATGGACAATTTCTTCGCGAGTCTCGATGCCGAAGGACGCGTGAATGGACGGCCGGAACTTTTTAAGGACACGGCCGAGAAAGTCACTGACTTTAACGCGACTGATAATGACGTGCCATTATTTTATTTAGATACCTATCGACCGCAAAATTAGTTATACATACGTATGAAGCGCAAGTAAGGAAACGTGGCCGCCGAAGATCCGTACGTTGAACTAAAGTATTAACAAGCTAAAAATCCGAAAATATTAGATACTATAAAAGAGATCTTTTTTTTTTTGAGAAAGCGTAGAAAAAATATGAAACGTACCCGTAAATAACCCGCACTATCGAACATTCAAAACTTCTGCTATAAAAATTTTGCAAAATCTAGTAATTATCCATTTCCTATTGATACAATTGATTAAAGTTGTTTTGGATACTATTTCCTTTTAGACTCGACGAACGTTCTGTCGATTAAACGTTCCGCGAACCTCTCATTTGCTAATTATCGGCGCAGTGAATTATGGATATCGATAGTAGTTTATGTGCACCGAGTAACACTTACGACATCGATACCTAATCTCTAAACTTGCGACAGAAAACGGAGAAAGGACCTGATCAACTTCGTCTGATCGATTTCAACGCAGTGATGCAATTTGTACAAGAGCAACAATATTGCCGTTGTACCGAGAATAGTATACGCACTTTTTTGTTATTTATTTGTTCTTTACTCGAAGCACTACACGTGCTGCATAATTCGTTCCGTAAGAGCCGAATAAACATTTGCTATGCATATTGTGACGCGTGACTGTAAAGATAAATAGATCGTGAAAATACCGAAACGCGTACATATATAATTTTTTGCCGAACGTATTTTAAACAGTTAATAGAAATAAATCACATCTAAAGATACTGTTGATGTTAATAGTTGCATTTATCACTTTATCTGTTATCTATAACTTCGAGAAATTTGCATTCTGGATCGAATAAAAAATCAAATAAAACTGCCTTTAAAAACATTGCCTATTAAGTGCCTGTTTAACCTTTAAATTCTTCTTTAAAAAATTTTAAGAAATTTTAAGTATTTAATTGTCTGTGTGTAAATATATCGTAAATTGGACGAATTTATAAACATTTTTAAAAATATTTATTTGGATTTTTCTATATCCCACTCTAATCATTTTGCCGTGAAAAAATCGCGAGGACATAATTTATATTGTCCGTCATCGTCACTTTTGATATCGTTTAGATGTTTTTAGATTCTTAAAGAAAAATTTGACCATTAAAAAATGGTTAGTATAATAAGAATAAAGTTAAAATATAAAACTGCAATAATTACAATTCTATTTTGGATAGATTCCTTCCTGATTTTTTCGGTCCATCAGGATCTGTAAGATCATTTTTTTGCCTTGTACATTTATAATTTTGCACGACAAGTTGACATTGAATTACAGAAACACTTATGAGAAGACGTATTTTTCATTTAAATTTCCATTTTAAAGCAAATTTTCTGCTTATCGCGCGACGAACAGTATAAAATATTAAAGATTATACAAAAAATAAGTAATGTAAACGTTTTGCGTTTTGACATTATTATGCGTAATTATGATATTACCAACGTTAATGATATTATAAGACTAACAATAAGAGACGTGTACGCAGAAATTAAGACACCGCATATAAGTCATAAAAAGTACATATCATTACATCAACATATGTGCAAAATATAATGTATACTAAGCAATAAAAAACTCTTATTACTATGCATTCATTATGTACACATGTTCTTTTTGCAATCAGGTGGAATCTACGTTTTCATGCTGACTGTATGGATGATATTTGCCATCAATTACCTTTTTATTCAACATCTCATTTTATGAAAGAAATCCAAGTATTCTAAGCGATTTACAATTAATATTTTAATTTTATCTTCAATGAATGTATAAAAATAAAAAAATCTAAATAGATTTAAAATGATTTTGTAGGCATTATTTCAAGGAATGACTTCCGCCTTTGAAAACGAAGACGTAATCGTTCGACAATTAATATGACAACGTATCCACTCCACTGTATTTGAAAAGTACTCAGCGACCGATCACGAAAAGGCCACTTCGTTGGAAATATCAAAGCACACAAAATATTGCATCTTAAAATAATAGCTAGAATCTACGTTGGAATCTAAGAAATCGTTTCTATTGTATATCCAATTAGAACCTATGTTATGTTTACTCATCACATTGTTGTACTATAAACAATTCTTCATTTTACATACGCGTAACATTTTTCTGGCGTGTCGTAATCCTGACATCATTATTACGACTGTGAATATATTAATGTTATAAGAAAATAAGGTGTATAATTGAGATATGTCGATAAATACAAATTGCAAGTGTCTGCGGATGAGAATTAAATAAATTTTGTCTCACGATCGTTATACATTGTATTCGAACATAAAGAAAAGATTTAATCTGTAAGAAACACGGTTGCATTATTCTTGAATTTTACAATATGTACATATATATCAACATTGAGAACATATTTGAAGTCATATGAAGTCATATTCTTTAGGATGTAAAAGAAAAATGATTTTTACGCGTAGATTCTAGCTATTATTTTAAGATGCAATATTCCGCCTATTTTTATGTTTCCAACAAAGTAACCTTTTCGTGATCGGTCGTTGAATACTTCTCAAATACAGTGTTAGACTTAATAAGCTGCTATTTTGGCAAAACCAAGTAGGCAATTGCAGTACTGATACTAATAAGTAGTTTCTAAATGTTTAAGAAAGGGTTTGGCGTTACTGCAGCTTTGAATAATGCAGAAAAGATAAATTGTATGTATCTACGTATTTACATCATCGTATCTATATGCGTATTTATACGCGACCATGAATTAAATACAGAACAGGAATATCTTTATTTCTAAAGTCCTAGAAAATGCGCGGATACTGTTTATAATTTATAAACACTATGCTCTTCAATTATGGATTATTTGCATAATTGTTTGTGAAGATATTTGCAAAAGAATGTGCAGAGAAAACATTAATTATACATTTCTTTTCTAGAAAGAAGAATTAATGGAGTTCATATATTTTCATACCGTTTTCCTCGATATTATCACAACTTTATTTTATGTTAAAACGATTATGCACAATACATATATTTTAAAAATTTAATGTAATTTACTACAATTATATTAGCTATATTAAATGCATGTTAAAATAATTGTATTTTCAGATTAATGTGTATTGCAAATGCATTTCTCTGTTGGATATATAAACTTAATTTTGACGGTCAACGTCGACGGTCAACTGGTCTCAAGGTGGAACACTAGTGAAGACATTTCAATTTTTCTTAAACTCAGAAGGGCAAATGCCTTTATAGAATTATACGCAAGTGTATTCACCGTAATCGAGATCGCAACGTGTCCCTTTATTCAGAAATGTGTGTGTATATGAGGGGTTTTATATATTTTTATTATATTAAGATAAATTTCTTATTAATCAAGAAAACTAATTTCAAATTTTAACTTCGTTTTGTTGTAACAGCTATACATGAATAAGATGTAATACAAAGAGTCATAATTGTCATAAAATAATAATACCATGCCATAAAATAATTAAATTCTTATTATAGATTAGAATCTTATATATATATATAATAAGAAGAAACATGCAGTTTTTTCCAATGAGAACAAATTATTTGTAACGTTTAATCATATATCGTTACGGGTCCCTTTTATTTTCAACACATCTTACCTTAGATCTTTATTTGCGGGAAGCCCCACGAATCATCTCAGCCGGTTTACGCTCAATTTTTTCCTTCAAGGTCCTTCATTCAAGGACCTGAGACGCCCTATAATTATGTATCAAGGATAAAGTGTCTTGAAATTCAATGTAACCTGTTCACTTTGTTTTTGAATACATTTAATAATGACATATCAGTATAATAAAATATTTAATTTCTATTTAATATTAAAATAAAAATTAAACCAAATCGAGTCGAAAAGTCTTCGTAGGTAATATTAACGCATAAGGGACGACATGAAATAGTAAGCTGCAAAGAGAAATTGTCTTTTTTTTCTCGTAAACTGCGGTTAACCACAAAAATTTGGCCGCAATTATATCGTCCTTGAAAGATCTTGATCGGTTCTTTTAAGACCCGTTGTTAAACGACGATTTACTGCTAATAATGATTTCACAAGATAACCATGACTAGTAGGTTCTATGATTCTTGCAACACAAACTCGCTGCTGCACAAGTGTCATTATCGTATATTATTCGTAGTAAACTAAATTATCGATGGTTTGCAGTATGCTGTTTAGAAAATTGATAATCGGATACTTTTTTAAGAAGTATTTGATACTTACGTAAGATTGTAATTTGTGGTCTTGAAATTACGGTATGTTGTTAGAGTTAATTTCTATCAATTTGAGATCTTTTACAAAAACTAACGTCGGTAAAAAACTCAATAGATCAAGAGTCGTAAGAAATTGACCAATCACAGTTTATTATTTTCCTTGCGATCGAAGAATAATGAACTGTGATAGGTCAATTTCTTACGACTCTTACAACTGCGACTCATTGTAGATGGCCCTTTAGGTCGGCGCCAGACCATGCGCGTTTTACGCAAATATTCGTGATTCGAGTCATGTCATTCTTGTTGTTTATCAAATGATAAACAAGGATGAACGATGCTCGAATCACGAATATTCGCGTAAAACGCGCATAGTCTGGCGCCGGCCTAGAACCAATAAAACGGTAATAAAAATGGTAAAAATTTTTCTAACGTATCATTACAAATAATCACGATGGAAAAACATTTCTATGAATTCCCTTTGACGAGAATCATGATATTTCGGATGAGACCGATCATTAGGGAAGTCCGATCGTTCATCCGGTCTGTGTAAGCGAAACAGTAATTAACGTAGAAGGACATTAACTTCGCTGTAGCTATTCACAAAAATCTCGTTCACCTTGGTCCGAACTTGAGCTTGTTATTTTGTCCTAGAAAGCTCTTTGACCTGATGATGGATGATTAAATTCCAAATTCTCGCAAATACCACACATAAATGCAACGTCGTACCGCGAATTTCGTTAGCTTCGCTTCTATTTTTTATTCGACATTTTCGGTTTTCTATTATACCCGGGACATTTTTATAATAGTGTGCAAAATATTAGTCGGACATTACAACAGGAAGATTATATTAAAAAAGAATATGATATTACGTTAAAGACACGTGTAAAAGTCTTGTTTTTGCTAATGTAAATTTATAGCTAACGCTCATTCATTAATTTCATCGAGTTGCAGATAAAGCCTTCGTGATATCTTAACAGGATGATTACATGCTGTTTAATTTGCTTGGCAATTTTGTTTTCTGCGAGATTTTTTTTGAAACTAATGTTATATAAAATATACGAACTATAGACTTAAACTTCCTTGATATCAGTTAATTAATTAAGTAATTTTAACCGAATTTAAACGTTACTTCCAAAAGATAATTAATGATTTCAAAAAGAAGCAAAAATATAATTACATTATAGTAAAATTTAGTTGATGTTAAAGAAATCGACTTTTGATCCATTCTTATAAATTTCCAGAGGTTCAAAGTTAATTATGTCTTTCGTAGAACTGGTTGTTGAGTGCTACTAATTAAAATTGCATATATACGTATCTTACGGTCATTGCAATCGCTCGTTGCAATTTAGGAAAAGACGCAAACAAGTTTCCATCCCCTTACTGTCTCTCGCGTAATTCACATTGTCATTAGGACGACCAAGGACGAGGAGACGAGCAAAACAATGCATAGCACTTTCGTAGTCATATACTTTTTAAATGCTGCATAACTGCAATACCTTGCAGTACCAATGTCGTAACTGTTCATAGAGTAATCTCTCTTTTCTTGTTACAAGCGTTTAAACTTTGAATTTTAAATTTATATAAAATTCATAAATTTAAATTAATAAAATTATTAAATTTTTATGTAGAATAACGAATGTTTCTCCATCTCTACTCTTTCAATTACATATTTATTATAAATCTCAATAAAGAAGATAAAACTATACTAAGATTTTATTATCATTATTAAATATATAAATATATAAATTATCAATTTATCAAATTAAATTTTTGTATCCTATTAGTGCTTATAAATTGTTATTAAAACGTGGTAAAGAAGAATTTTTTCTGTTTATTGAATTTCTTCAAGAAAAAAAATGTAAAATTAATTTTATATAGAGGAATTGACCTTTTATATTTTAAACTAATTTACGTGTATTTTTACAGATATACAAAGTCAGCGATGTCGTACATCGTGGAGTGGTATAGAGATTTGATAGACAACAAATATGGTGAGTTTATAACAAAAAGATTATATTTTTGAAAAATAATATTACATGTTAATTTTAAATTTTATTATGCTATATTATATTGTAAATATATGATTAATACTGCTTATATTTTTCTAGATCCGAGAACAAACGAATGGTTGTTGGTATCTAGTCCTGGTCCAGTTTTGACGATCATAGTGACATATATATACTTTTGTGTTTCCGCCGGTCCGAGATACATGAAGGACAAGAAGCCGTACGATTTGAAAAACACCCTGATAATTTATAACTTTATTCAGGTTCTGTTAAGTTTTTATCTGGTTTACGAAGGCTTGATGGCTGGTTGGTTGTACGAATACAGTTTTATTTGTCAACCAGTCGATTATTCATTTAAACCGAGTTCAGTGAGGGTAAGTCTGATCCTTAAACCGTTATTAATGTAATAACCCTGTAATAATAATAATAATCCATACAGCATGGAATATTTTAGTTATATTGCAACAATATTGCAACAATCTTGTAAATTACGGTGCAAAGGACATCTCCCTCTCCATACGCCTTTCATATTTGTACATGAAAATTATTTGTAGACATCTAATATGTAATATTACTGTATGTTTATAATGACGTTGAATTAATACATTGCGACAATGTTACACTACAAGTTTTCTCAAAGCGGATATTTTTATCGCTGCTCCAGTATTACAATTATATTATAACAACAAAAATCTAATGTTGCGCAATGTATTTGTAACTTGGCGATGTTCTGTGCTGTATAGAAAAATTGCGAAAGTAAGACTTTTGAAGACGTTCATTGTTAAAAAATTGAATCGGTATTTTGTGACAGCTCCCTATCATTTCACCCGTTATTACGGCAACTTTAAACTGGTGCTCGAATTCAGTGTAGATTTTAAGCCTCGAAAGAGCGTTCCATTCTCTCAGGAGAAAATGTCGCTTGACTTAATAATTACAATCTATCATTATCCGCTTGATCTTCATATAATTGTGCCCTTGTAGATGGCCCACGCCGTTTACATGTACTTTATGTGCAAACTAATCGAGCTGCTGGACACGGTGTTCTTCGTTTTGCGCAAGAAAAATCGACAGATCACATTCCTGCATCTTTACCATCATTCGATGATGCCGATCTGCGCCTGGATCGGTGTGAAGTTTCTTGCTGGCGGTCATCCGACTTTCCTTGGCGTCATCAACTCCTTCATCCACATCATTATGTACACCTACTACATGCTGTCCGCGTTCGGACCGGATATACAGAAGTACCTCTGGTGGAAAAAGTACCTGACCATTCTACAGATCGTACAGTTCATCATGGTATTTCTCCACAACTTCCAAATGTTGTTCACGAGCTGCAACTTTCCGAAGCCGCTGTCATTCTTGCTCGTGATCAACGCCGGCTTGTTCATTTATATGTTCGGATCATTCTACGTGAATAATTATCGGAAATCGAATGTGCGACGGGAATTGAAGATCAATGGCGCTACCAATGGCGCTATCAACAACGCTGCTAACGGCGTTGTTAACGGTAATGCAATCTCCAACGGGATAGATCACGGTAAATCTGATTAAAGGATTCGCCGCGAAGCCCTTCTTCCAAGAATAGTTTATCATGAAGCCGATTAGATTCTTGTAACGTAGATGTAACGTAGGTGTAATAAAATGCTACGCTAGATAACGCGACATTCTCCCAACCTCGGCGTTTTTCCGCCCATATTACTGCAAACGCGAGTTACGAAAGTAGGTTAACGCGTACAGGTAGAAAAGAATGGTACTTTACAAGTAAAGATAGATTTGGCTCACTTGTGCCAAGAACAATTTGCTTACAAGCAATCCTTACGTGGGCAATCTATTATAGAAGATTTGATTACTTGCATAAAATTTACAGGACGCCTACGGAGATATTAATACGACGTATAATGCGATCTGGGCATGAAATATGCAGCTAAGATAAGCTTATCAAATTTTGTTTCAAAGTTCTATCAAGAAATTTATTCTCACGTGATATAATGAAAATAGGTGTACGTTTCAAATTTACGTTTTAAATTTTGCTTTAAAACACGAAACACACTTTGTTTTACTTATGTTTTACTTATTGATACGTCCTTATTATGCAAGTAAATTTACAAATTTAATTTTAAATCCTTTTTACAATGTAAGAAACAAACAAAGCATTTGAGGCAGCAATAATCCTTGATATGTATATTTGTGTGTATTTATAATATGTATTTTAGCAGCGCAATATGTGTTTTTGCAGTAAAATATCTAAATTTATAAAATCTTCTCTAAAGAAAATGACAGAATACATCCTTGTATTAGACTTTAAACACTTCATAACGTATTCTACAATTCGTCAAAGAATACATCAAGTTCATCAATTTAATTATCCTCTTTCGCCATATTTGATTCATTAAGATTTCAAAGATTATTGTTTACGTATTTATACTATTAAGAATGTATTATAATTTATTTTTACGATCAAGAAACAATGTGTTTTAGAAATTAAAATGCGACATCTATATAAAAGATTCTTGTAAAAGATTTCTTACCGAACATTGATAAAACAGAATTCAATGCTATTATTGATTGCGCGCGAACAAATTAAACGATTTCTTTATAACATAAAATCCAGCACCATTAAAGTCAATTTAGTAGAAGTATGTTGTACTATATTAACGATTTTTGTCGATATTTTAAATTTCTGTAAAAAAGTAAATCACATAATAATATCTGCTTTGAAAAAGCAATTTTTTCGAATATCTCAGTAAACAATATCGATTATTTAACTGATATGGTGAGGCATCTTGTACGTAATTAATTGTCGAGTTTATTGTCGATTACTTAACTTTTAAAAACAGGCCCAATAGTTTTCTATCTTTATAAAAAAATATAAAGTACTGAGGAGACAATACAATTTATGAGCTCATTACAAATATAATTTTTTCTCGCCATATTATTTAAAAATTAATTATTGTACAAGAAATATTCTTGCTTCCGTCTGCTAATATTATTTTTTTAATATATTTGCTAAATATTTCTGAAACATAACGATTTACTTATTACATTTAGTAGGTCTATTACAAATCAAGAAAGGACAAATTATTATTTTTTTTTAATCTTTAGCAATATCACAAATGTATAAACGACAAACGTATAAACGATAATTTTAAAAATTTTGCAGGAATTTGTTAATATTCTAAAAAATTTACTTTTCGTATTATTTTTAATGACAAATTGTTTAAAATTGATCACTCTAAAGTTGAAGTTCTCTTATTAAAAATATTATGAACAATCTTATTTATTATATTCTTTTCCCAACTTTTTACGATTGTTATAAGCAATTCTTAATTAAAATTCTGTTAAATTTTATTTAAAAGCCAAAAAATAAAACTTTTTGTTTTCAATAGCTAAGTGGTAGCTGAATGTTATTAAAAAATTTAATTTTAAGAAGCCGAATCTATCATTAAAGAATGTAATATGAAAAAAATTAGAATATTATAATTATTATATAAGAACAATGGTAGAGAAACAATGAAATAAGATATGTATCATTTACATAAAATAGAAAGGAATGACTCGCAACAATCAAACTGCCAGTATATCAAATATACATTAAAAAATCTGTTTCTTTCTCTCTCTCAAATATAATCTTTATTTTATTTAATTTGAAGAGAGAGCAAAATTAAGATTTCTTATTGTTGCGCATCATTAAAATGTAAAACGCGAACAGGTAGTAAATTTTCATTGTAATTCGAAGATTGATTAAATAGCATCAAGATTACGTTGAATAATAAAGGCAAACGTTGAAATAAATTGTATTGAATATTAAATAAATCATTTTCTCTTCAATATTTATCTTCAATTAGGGAATATTTTAGACCACAGACTTCTATATACTAACTAGACTGCTTAGTTCAGTTATTTTGCATATGATAGAAAGAGACAGAAGCGCATCCGGCTGCCATTACTAGTTCCGATATATGCATATGTGTATACACTGTCTGTGTACCACATGACCTGAGTGTATCATGTGTATATTGTCCGTGTGATTTATACATTAGTATAATCATACATTTATGCATTAGTATAATCGGAACTATAAATGGCTACCCACATCTTTAGTAGCCATCAAAGATGGCAACGGAGTGAGCAGTCTAGTTAGTATATAGAAGTCTGTGTTTTAGACATATAAAAATATAAGTAATAGTATTATACAGGGTGGCCCCAAACGTTCCAGCCAGACTTTGAGATTTTATAGGAAATTTAATTCTGAACAAAAAATTCCCTATAAACATGGGTCGAAAAATGCTTCCTTAAAAAGTTAGCGCCTAAAAACCTCTGAAATCACGGTTATTTTATACATTTTTACAAATATCAGGGAAAGTATGTATTTTTTAATAAAAAGTACCGAAACAAAAGTTGTAGAAAATTAAATTATCTTTCAAATGAGATCAAAATAATTGTAGTACAATCCATAGATTTTGAGATAATCAGTTTCAAATATACAAAAAAGTATTTTTTCGGCTATCGACGGTAGAGCTTTTTAAAAATATCTTTACTTATGCTGTTATGGACTCAACTAATTTTTAATGTTTATCTTGCTTGTTGGTTATTCCACTAAAAAAATTTTACTTTTCTGCATTGTTTAAACTTTAAACCAATCACCTATTTTAGTTTTAAAAAAGAATTATTTTATTTTTATGAAAAAAAGACTTTTATTTTTTATATTTATTGATGTTTTCCAAGAAATTTATTAAGTTTTATTTTCTTTTCTTCTTTATTTCCTTTCATCCTCCTGTGGTGATTGCATTTAAACAATGCAGAAAAGTAAAATTTTTAAAATGGAATAACCAACAAGTAAGATAAACATTAAAAATTAGCTGAGTCCATAACAGCATAAGTGAAGGTATTTTTAAAAAGCTCTACCGTCGATAGCCAAAAAAAAAACACTTTTTTGTACATTTGAAACTGGTTATCTCAAAATCTATGGACCGTACTACAATCATTTTGATCTCATTTGAAAGATAATTTAATTCTCTACAACTTTTGTTTCGGTACTTTTTGTTAAAAAATACATACTTTCACTGATATTTGTAAAAATGTATAAAATAACCATGATTTCAGAGGTTTTTAGGCGCAAACTTTTTAAGGAAGTATTTTTCGACCCATGTTTATAGGAAATTTTTTGTTCAGAATTAAATTTCCTATAAAATCTCAAAGTCTGGCTGGAACGTTTGGGGCCACCCTGTATATCTAAGTATAGATATGTAAAAATACATAGAGATAATGCAAATACAAAAAGTTATGTGTAAAGTTTATAATATGTAAAAACACAATACATATATATAAGTTATGATGTATAATGGTGGGTTCTTGTAAAGATTAGTACATTAGATGCGCGTATTCTTTTAATAACTTTCTATTTCTACTGTCGCTAAAAATTTTGTAATAAAATTTCAAAAAAATCGCTAAAAATTAATTACTACCAGAGGCTTTTACATTGAATATATTCCAATAAATATAGATTAATTATTAATAATATATAAATTAATAACATGTAATTTTATATAAATAATAAAAAATTATATAAATTAATTTTTATACACTATATTTATCTATATTCTACTAACTATTATACATAAATGATCGATCATTATTTAATAATAATAATTTTTTTTATATATCATTTCCTACAATCACAGCTTCTTAACTGCACGGATACTAAGTATCTCGCAAGTCACGATACTTGTAATCGGAAGCAATGACGTGCTGATTTTAGACCTTAATTAAACTGAGGTGCTTCTTATTATAATAAAGTGTAGTTTCTTCTCTTTAAGAAATGTTCATACATTTACACTGGCATCCATGACAAAAATTATCAATTTTAAAAATTTTTTTCACATTAATTAACTTTATAGTATTTAATTATTGATTATGATATAAAATTCTTGAAGTTCTAAAATCTGTATAATGTATGAGCAGATTTAGCGTTATTTTTTATAATATTCACAATTAATTTTTCTTAGCAAAAATATCGAAGCATTAGTTGCTTTCAAGCTATTGATTTATAAAGAAGTTTTAAAGAAGATTAGCGAATAATTAAAAAATGTGAAATAGAACATTTTTATTATAAAAAGTTTACATTAACATAAATTTAAGAGACTTTATAGTAAAAGATATCAGATATTAAAATTGTATGAAAAGTTCTGGCAGCGTAAAATTTCCTTTAAAATTATAAGGGAGAGCGAGAGGAAAAAAGAAAGAGAAAAGGAAAAATCTTTGAATTCCGTTTGAAAAAAATTAATTCAGAATTTTTTAAAGACGATATCTATATTATATCTCTATTTTTTATTTTTATCTTAATTGAAAAATTTTCAATTTTAATTTTAAGAATATTAAAGTTGCTGATGAAACTGCTCTTAACACTATTTCATGTTAATGACCGTATAATCTGAGTTATTTTTTTACTAAATTAGAGAATTAGTGTTCCACGATAAAATATCTTATAATTTTATTTTCAATTTTGAACTAATTATGCTTGTTAATACATCGAATAAAAATTTCTTATTATATGATAGGTAATGAATACTATCATTACTGACCATTACGAAATCAATGAGACATCAATTGAATTATAAACTATTATTGCACAATTCGACGAATGCAAGAGTTCGAGGTCACGGCCTTAGAACTCACTAGAGCTCTCGTTTCCGCTCCATGTGATTTTCAGTCATTATATTAGTCACAGAACAAATATAAGGATATCACATAAATTTTATTGTCATCCTTATCAAATGAAACATGCCGAATTTAAAAGTTCATCTGGAAATAAATTTTACATTTTTATTAGCTTGCTAATTCTCATAACCGAAAAACTCTCTTAAATCATTTTTCGAAGAAGATATAGTTAAGAATGTAACTTTTGTAAAAATTAATATATTTATCTAATAAGAGAAACATAGAAGATAAAACATTTAAAAAGAATGAAGAAACAAAAAAAATATATATATAGGATTTTTCTAAATTCACGGAGACATTACTATTTGCAAAATTTTTAATTAGCATATAATATTATTATTACTTTCTTGCTGTTTATACTTTTTATAGATATGATTATACAGAGATAAAATGCTTAAAATTCTATATGTATGAGAAATCGTCACACTTACTACTTTCACTTTAGAAGTTTAGAGGCAATTCTATTTACGAGTAATAGTACACGGTTCTCGCATTCCGGCAAGAATTAATTATTACTGTGAAGTTAATTGAGAAGTGTCAACACTAATGTAACATGAAATATTACGTGTCAGTGATGGTACATTAAATTGTTAAACACGACGTTGCAATCGTTGCAATCGCTGTTGATTTTATAATCCTTAAATTAATAAAAATGATTATTAAAAAATGAAAAACGAAAAATAGAAAAAATATTGAGAAATGTATGTAATTCTTATCAATAGCAGAAAAATGCAATCAATATAACACAATGATGAATAAAAAGTTAAAATATAAAAAATTAATTATTATTATAAAATTATTATTATAAAATTTGCGGATACATTATTCTGTATATATATATATATATATTCTGTATATAATTGTATATATTAGTTTATTTTAATTATTAATTAAAGTTTCCATCATTGCAACTTCTGCACATTTCAAATGACAAGAATGTTTGAGGCCAGTGCAATTGGATATGTAATGTCTGACGCAAATTATATGTTAGTAATCCATTATGTTAGTAATCCATCGAAATACCAACAAACAATAACGCAGAAATCGCAATGTTAACAAGGGGAACCTCACATTTATGATATCCTCCGATCGAAAGATATTTTCTATAATTAACACATTAAGGACGTCAACGCTTGTTTTACGCGGTCAGTGACAGCACATTGTATGTTAAACGACCTGTCAATCTATCATGAAATATAACTCGAATATAATTAAATAAAATAAAAAATAGCTTGTTTGTCATCGGATTAAATAATTTCTTATTAAATTCCTTTGTTCTTTTTATATTACAAAGAAAAAATCATGAGGTTTTAAAACATAATCTCATGTTTGTTTATTAGCAATTTATGCGCTTGATTATCACATTTTTCAATATGTCATATACTTCCTGTTTACGTTATAGTTACATCGAATATTGATAGTTAAATATTGATGCATTCTCAATGGAAGGCAAGCAAACAATTTTATTCTAAAATTATACAAAATAACAATGTACATAACAGTATGCATATCTCTTCTTGAATGTCGGTCGCGATTGTTGCAATGCTTCATATTCGCGTTCTTAACAATACGTCACGCGTCTGAGCATCGTAAGAGCAATTACGTTGCAATTAACCGCAATTATCCGCGAGAAAGATGAAATTAAAGAATTGTGTTGCCGACAAATTAGGGGCTTAAAAAATTTTGGAAATAGATGTCGAATACCATGTCGAATACCATGTCAAGGTTGTCAACTGAAAGAGGTAGGTATTTTATTCTGACTTTATACTTGGAAATAAATTATTTACTTTGTAATATATAAAATACTAAAGCGCAGTAAGTATTACTGCAATACAATGTTAAATTAAATTTTATTTGGAGAGAGAAATAATTATATACTTTAAAAGATAAATTAATAGAATTTTTTTCTTTCTTGTTGTATTGAAAAACAAAAATAAATTCATAAATAATATCTTTGCAAATTAAATAAATAATATATAGCATTCATTTTATCATTACACACGTCAATTATAATATATAATCATTTCAAATAATTTAAAATAAAAAATTGCTATTTAATACTAATTAAATAGTAATTTAAAAATTGCTATTTAATACTAATTGTTATTTATTTTATAAACTGATACAAATAAAAATAACACTAATTAACAATATCTTATAATAATTTTATGTTCTGTTTTTGTGTAAAATTATTCTAAAAATATAAAGTGTGTATAATTTCCTTATTTACTATTATAATTCCTATAATTTTTATAATTGAAACACGTATATTAAATGAATGACACATTATATGCTCCAGAATACGAGTCTATGTTGTATCAATAAACTGATTAAATTGGCCAAAGATGAAACGTCAAAAATTCGACAAATGGCGAAAGGTCGAAATTTAAATGAATTTCCAAACTTGGAGTCTTCTCATAATATAATCATCTATAAATATTTAATGTTTCATTTCGTAATTATAATGGTGGGCCACGTTACCTAAGAAGTCACGTTACCTAAAGGGGTAGGCATCAGTGCGACACTTGGAAGATCCCGTGTGTTCACACAAGCTTGCTATAATTACAATACAATGAGATGTTAACCTTATGACAGAGCGGAAAGGGAAAACGCGTTCCCGCAGTTGGTTTGGAAGTTTTGTGGTGACAAGTCACCACAAAGGAAATTGTCGAAAAGATTGGTCAGTAAAGATATTCCCAAAGTGGTCAAATAAAACGTTAAGGTTCGGGTTAATCAATTCTTCAGAATCAAAAATAATCAGGAATAAGTGCTTAAAAAAGCTAAAACTGTGGAAACACGCGTTTTCATCGGAACTCCACACATAATAAGGAAGAAGAATAATAACCCGATTAATCAACATTTTTCCTTTTTATTTCTGCGCAATAAGCTATAATCGCATGACGATTCTTTTGGACAATTGTATAAAAATAGCACCAAAGTTTGTTCAGTATCGTCACCATGACTGCAATGATACAGAAGCTCATAGCATGGTATAAATACCTTAATGAAGATATAGCGGGTAAGTGTTTTAAATTAGTGTTTTACATTAAGATTTTAAATTAGTGTTTTACATTAAGATTTTAAATTTATCATATATTTTTGGGATAATTTATTGTATGAAAAATATTGTAAAATATTATAAGAGAGAGCAAATAATTTGTGATGTTTCTAAATTAAAAAAATGCTTTAGACTACTATTACATAATTTTGTTTGCAAACTTGCTTGGAAAATTGAGATATTAATTCATCAAAGACTGTTAAAATTTTGCTTATGTTAAATTATGAATATATGTATACTGAATATAAACATATATATGAGAATTGCCTAAAATTTATATGCATGATTTACAAAAATTTTTAGAATACACAGATATAATCTGCATGCAACTAGTACCAATGCTGCTATTATGAATAAGCATAAACAAATACATTTCTCTTCACTTATCGTATGTATATATGAGCGCGTTATTTCACATAGTTTGTAATACTATTGGCATAATACTAATAACAGTGTATTGACTACACTATTGACATGTTTTGCTATATTATTAAATATATTAATTTTTTATCACTTTTTGCACATTTTGCATGTACATTATATACATGTATAATCATATAGCATATGTATAATAAATATAATCATATGACAACAAGTAGACAAATTGACATCATTAAAACTATCTGTTTTTTTTTAAGAACTAAACAGCTAATCAAAGTTTACGAAAAAAAAATCGTAAGTCATACCGAAATAACAAGGCCATGTCTTTATTTTCTTATTCATTTCTATTTCATTAGTTCCATTAGTTTATTTTGAGATAATTTTCTTAATTTTGGTAATAAAAGTGCTATATAAATGTATATTATCAGTATATTCTTTATATCAATTTTTATACACAATCGCAAAACGCATGACATTATTTATGTAATTATATAAGACATTATCTATGTCAAATTATAATATTGGTTTATAATATTGAGATTATTTGTGAATAACGTTATTTATATATATTTATATATATATAAGATATGTTTTATAATATACAATAGGAACAATTTAATAAAGTTCTAATAATTTACTTTTACTGATTTTATTTATTTCTTATATTGCAAGATCCACGTACCAAAGATTATTTTTTGATAAGTTCGCCATGGCCTGGCCTAACTTTGATTGGATTGTATCTATATTTTATATGTAATCTTGGACCGAGACTTATGGAAAAAAGACAGCCTTTCAAACTGAACAGGATATTGCAAATATACAATCTGTTACAAATTCTATTAAACGCATTTTTATTTTATAGAGTAAGTTCACATTACATTTTTAGTTAATTATTTAGTCTCTAATTTGTCTTACAAAGATATGAAAAAATATATTTTTCACATAACATTATTCACACAATTTGATATGAGTCTTAAAAAATTTTCTTTTATTTAATTATGCAATTTAATAAAAACATCGAAAAATTTATGTTTTAAGAATACATATCTCTAAAAGTATCACAAATTTTGCGAACTTCCTGGTACGCTTAAATAATTAAATATTGGGCATGCAATCCACAATATAATAATAATTTAAATAGTTACTAAATATTTACTTACGCTTTTACTTTGTTTGAAAAAGTTTACTTTGTATTATACTATTTCAGGCATTAGAAGAAGGATGGATAGGGGAGTATAATTACTTCTGTGAGCCTATCGATTATTCAAACACACCAAAAGCCATAGAGGTAATCGTAAGAAGTTAATCAATTAGAATTTGACTTTCGCTAGACTATCTAATTTCAAGTTATCAGGTATATTTATTTAAATTGTCAAATGCATCTTGTGCAGTTTAAAGTAGCGGTATTACTGTAGCGATCTTTTAGCTTATATAAAAAAATATGACTTGATTTTACGTTTGCTTTATATATAAATAAGATATGAAGAAGAAAATCGATGGATTAATGTTTATTACATATATTTGCCTACTAAACAGATCACCAGATTGGTCTGGTTATATTTCATAATCAAGATACTGGATTTGATGGACACCATCTTTTTCGTACTCAGAAAAAAGCAGAGCCAAGTGACATTTCTTCACTTATATCATCATGTTGGCATCCTAATGGGAGCTTGGGGTGGCACTAAATACCTGCCTGGTGGTCATATTACTTTCTTAGGTACGTACAAAAAAGTGCAAAAAATTCACTTACGAAAGTTGACGCTTTACATTCATGTTTTTCAATTTAAAATACATTGTACATTTAGTGCTATAATTAAATAAATCTTATTTCTTTGAATATAAAAATTGCAATAAATATAAACATAAGAAAAATGATATAAGAATAAGAAGTTACATTTATTAAGACTTAAATATACTATCAACTAATAAGTTTTATGTATTGATAAGAGAATATATCTATTTTGCGACAATATTAACT
This sequence comes from Aphaenogaster rudis, assembly GCA_003063815.1. NCBI lineage: Eukaryota > Metazoa > Arthropoda > Insecta > Hymenoptera > Formicidae > Aphaenogaster > Aphaenogaster rudis. Next base: position 58,691 of record NJRL01000504.1, read on the forward strand.
AATTATTAACATTGCATTTCAGGATTACTTAATACATTTGTTCACACAATAATGTACACGCACTATCTGTTAGCGTCTATGAAGGTAAATACAAGCGCGTGGAAAAAGCACATTACTCAGCTGCAGCTGATCCAATTTTTCTTGATCACTTTACACTATTTACAATTAACCTGGGTGGAAGATTGCGGCTTCCCATTGTGGCCGGCGTACTTAATGGTACCGCAGAATTTGTTTATGATGATATTATTTGGGGACTTTTATTATAAAACATATATGAAGAAAAAGCCAGCGATCAAAACGGTACCAACAAAAACGGAAGTAAATGGTATCTCCGCTGAAATCTCGAATGGAAAACCAAAGGAACAATAAATTTTGATATGACGTCTTGTTTAGCCTCATCTTCTCCGACTTTATTTTATTTTTCATATTAATATAAATGTCTTTTAAAATTAAATATTAATTGCTCAAAACCTGAGCAATTTAATAAGATTATTACTCTACGTTCGTTTAGGTTAGTTCGAAAAATCTTTTATATAAGTATCGAACATTTGACGGCACATACTCTTTCATTATAAGTCTTTTAGGCCTGTATTTATAGTCGTCAAATCTCATTTCAAGAGCGTATTCAAGTGAGATTCTCAGAATAGAGTTTTATGTCTTGAATTGCGATTATAAATGAATATCAAATCGATTCTCAAGATTCGTCTATTGAACTGTCTTACGTCTCAAGACTAGTTTCAATTGGTTTCTCAACGGAAACACGACTATAAATATGGCTCTTAAATCTCCATTTTGATAAGCCGATTATATTAATGCTTGTTAAACTCATCATAATGGAAAAACAGAATAATAGCGTAAATTATTAACATATATCTGAAATTAGACTGTTTTTCTACAAAATTAGCAATAATAGTCTTACTTATATAAGACAATAATTAAAATTGACTACAAAATTATTCTGCACAATTATACTTTTTCACATACCTTACGCTAATAATAAATTTTATATTAATAATAAACTTAAGTAAATAATTTTTATAAAATAAGTACAAAAATATCTAAAATATAATATGGGCGATAGAAATGTAGTATACGGCGCATTTATAAAAGTCTCACTACACTCTTTTATTTTTCTATGTTAAATACAACTCATGTGTTTTAGTTAACATTGTTTTTCAACTACATACTCTATATTCGTCCAACTATTTCTGTATAATAAAGACAATATTAAGATGTTTTTGCACTCGAAATACGATAAATACTAAAGTTAATTGAAGTTTTGTGTTAAGAGCGAAATAAATGCAAGTTCTATAGCAGTTTTTATTTTAAACTTAAAGTTGCATTCATTTTTTACGCGATTTGTGAAAATATTTACCATGTCCATAATAATAAATAATACCATATCCATAGAAATATCGCTAATATCGATATTTACATAGCAAATCGATATTAACATAGCAAATAAAATCGTTAATATTAACGTTGTTATTTATACATGTAGTCATTAACAATCTCAACATACGGTGTTTCTCTTTCTCTCTTCTTCTAAGCACATTTAATTAAAAATATATTTTAAATATATTATAGACGTAATGTATACAATATAGATGGGTACGTACACTGATATTAAGCCACAATATAATTTGTATTTCGTCTATATATAACTTAGAAACTTAAAGTTGAAGATTATAATAAATTGTATTTAAGGTTTAAATATTAACTATATTTTTCCGGCGATATTAAAACTTTGATATTGTTACTGCGATAATTTTATAATAATTTTGTTTTAATAATCTTAAAATTTCGCAAACAATATTTAAAATATAGGAACATGCAAAATTTTGACACATTTTTAATTTAATTCAATTCTAGGAAAAAGATGGAACATTTAGTTTAAAAAAATAACGAAAATATATGTCCGATTATTGTTCAGTGAGTACAAACGGTATTCGCTATACAAGAGTAATTTCCTGTGTAGTTTAGATCATTCTTAATATTAAAGATGACATTCTCTTAATATTAAAGATGACTAATATGTAGATAACATTCTTCTTCTTACCTACCCATAGTCGCGATTATTTCGTGCCAACACTATTTCATTTTGCCGTTTAGTCGAATATTGGGTTAAATAATTAGTCGTGGCGTGACCGTGGCCATGACCGTGGTGGCGTCCACACAAATGGTAGACGACCCACTTTTTGAGAACACGTCCCGAACGGACGAGAGAAAAAGAAGATAAAAGGCGAGGAGATGATGAACGGAACGTCTATCTCGTAGCATCTCGCTTTTATTACGGAGGTGCTGTTAAAGGTGCCGTTATATTTGATCTTGGTCTATTCTCGAAAATCCACGTAATCGAAACTTTTTCGGGACATTGCTTCATAGAAGTACGAGTGAAAGTAGCTCGTGTTTAATTTTCTTCGTCGATGGAACGCGTGCTTTAGAATATTGTAATCTTTCGAGTTTTAGATCTTCATGTATCTTCAGTATTTCGTTTTTATAGAATTTTTATAAAAATGGTTTTTGTTAAATAAAAAATAAAAAAAATTATGAGAAACAGCAGAGTAAAATTTAAGATAAAAAAACACCAATTTCTACAACATTGATTGACTATATTGTCTTGGAATTTGTTTTTCTTCTTTACCGGAGATCTTCTTTTTCTATTTAATCAGTGTAACGATGTATAAAATAAACGGCAATTATAAATGTATGTGTAAAAAAAGCACGTGTTATTTCTTAAATGTATAAACAAGAAATAAAAAAATTAAATATTTATCTTTAAAATATATTAAAATTAGTAAACTTAAAAATAAATACGTTTATATATATATAAAGCACATACATGCCAATTTACAGCCAATGCATATATTTTTTAAGAATTCTTAAAAATAGCATGAATTACGAAGATAACTTATGAAAAAGAATTTATAAAAGAACTGGTTGTTACATGCGTTGTAAAATTCATATCTTAATAACATATTTTTCTCTATCATGATGAGCATGAATAGCTCATCATGATAATTAGTCATCCAGAATCGTCGCGTTTAGCTTCTTCCGAATTACTTTTCTCTCTACTTAGCTTCTGACTTTTTAAACATTAATAAATATATATGTATATTTCTGTCTTTTTCTTTATTAATTCCTTCAGTTCTTGGAATTATAGATCGCAGTTTTTCTCGTCATAGCATGGCTTGAAATTCGCGTTACCTTCAACGCGTTAATCGTAAATCCGCTGTAGCCCTGTCGATGACATTCCGACCGCTTAACCCAAAGAGATAATTCTACTTCTCGGCGGCAAATCGTTAACTTACTTCGTAAGCTAAAGAACGATAGAAAGCAATGTTATATACGTCCTAGATCGTGTTTGCTCGTAACATTTTCGCGCCCCTTATTGGCCTGGCCGCAATTGATCAGTCATAATTATTTTGCATACCGACGACGACGATCTAAGACACGTTTACCACATGTTAAATCACGATGCTATATACCAGCTGCAGGTGCATTTTCAACGATAAATTTTTGTCAGATCGTTAAAGTCAGAGATTGACGCGCAAGAGAATTTTTCATAAATTTTACGGCAGCTTCCATTATTCTCGTGATACGTCGCTCGTGATTCATTCAAATTCTTCGCATTTTTATCCTAACCTAATAAACACCAACTAACAGTAACATTACAACAATATTACAATTTTTCACGCAACAATATAATTGTTATATACAACATGTATTATATTACATTTATACTGTTAAGTGGAAAATTATAATATTGATGTAATGTGAATTGTTCACCGAGAAGCTACAAAATATCCGGAATATCGGATTTTGTACAACAATACAGCAAATATAAAGGGGTTCTTTTTTAAGAAAATTTTTAATTTTTTGAGAAATGTCCGTGGTTGCTTTTTAACTTCCGCAAATGTGGAGATATCGAGCTTAATTTTTTTTAATCGATAGAGTATCATTAAAAGAAGGTTGGTATTGAATTTGGGGCCAAATTATTTGTAAAAATTAAAAAAAAGTGTGCAAATTAGAAATTTGCACAGTGCTTCCTCATCAGTTTAAAGGGGGTCAAATTAAGAAGAGGCACAACGCATCATTAACATTTTAGTTGGTTCACAAAGCTTCCTCTATGAAAAAGTTTTTTATTTCTCCTTTTTTTTAGTTTGGCTTCCTCATAAATTGATGAGGAAGCACTGTGCAAATTTCTAATTTTTTATCTCTTGTTATATACGATACACACATAAAATCATTTCCACCATTTAATATTTGACCAGTATTTTTGAGTGCCTAGTCTTGTTACAGAAGTAAAATGTTTCGGCGGCACCTTCTAACGGTGCTATCAGTCATGCTTTTATTCTTTCGCATGTGTGTGTTAGAAATATAAATGACTCTGCGTGTTTTCTCTGTTCCAACAACATATCACAGCTCAACGTTAGAATATATTTCCTCATAGCAAGCAGAAACATCCTATTCATCGGAGACATGCCATCATTTATTATACCTTGAAAGATTAATTAAGTACCGATCATTATCAAAATCAATTATTCACAAATAAAAGTTGCAACTATAAGCTACGTATAATAAACTTTTGACGTCATATCTAAAATTATCAATGCCCTTTTATATAATAAGATTATTGTATGAATTTGGAAATGATTTTTCTGCGTAATATTGCAATAACGCATCTTCTTCTATTCCAAAAATTCTAAAAATTACAATGATATAAATACATCGATATTCATGTTTGCTTTTATAATGAGTTGTCTTCTAATAACTTACGAATTGTTAGCACAAATTAAGCAATAAACTTATGTAGACTAATAATAAGCAGTAGACTATGTAGATTAATAATCTTAAATTGTTCAAAGAACGATAGCGAGAGATAGCAACACGGAACTAGAACATCGTAATCTTTTCGTATAATTATCGGTATGCAAATGATAATGCAATGACTTTGTGCAAATAATTTGTGTTTTTGTAAAATAACGCTCGGTCATTCCCCTTAATGCGCAAATTTTAGATATTAAATAAGATAATATAAATAATGTAATTGTTCTTACATGCACGTGTAATATGGCAGTAACATATCTTCTTCTGTTTTAAAAGTTCTAAACGTTATACAGTATGTGATACAAGTGCGTCGGTATCCATACATATTTACTTTGATAATTAATCGTCTTTTAATAAACTTACGAATTGTTAACCATAAATTAAATTATAAATAGGAACACAGGAAAGAGTGGTACTGTATATAGAAAGTGGGGAAGGAAAAGAAGAGAGTACGAGGAAGAGGGAAGAGTTTGAAGACATAACGAAAGGAGAGTTGATAGAAATGGTAAAGAAGTTAAAGAGGACAAAGGCACCAGAAGAAGACGGAATAGAGAACGAGGCGTGGAGGTTTAGGTATGTCAAAAGAAATCGGGGAAGAGTTCTGCAAGTATAAGTTTATACAATACAGGGTGTCTCATTTTAATCAACGCACTTGAATTTCTCTGAAACTATGCGAGATAAAATCTTTTTTAACAAGGTTGTATGATGTCAAGGGGAATATACCGGGTGTTTCAGACCACCCGTCCCACCCGATTTTTTCGTAAACGCGACATTTTAAAGAAAAATGTTTCAGACAAAAGTTGTAGGGTTTTA
>NJRL01000504.1:93406-115395 GCA_003063815.1 Aphaenogaster rudis
TTTTTTGTTAGAGGTGGACTTTTTTTTAAATATGTAAATATGTAATATTTAAAAAAAAGAAATCCTCTACTAGCCCAATATTTCAAAATTTGCAACACATATTTCTAATATTATGGACCTTTGATCGCGTATAAAAATGGATCTAATCAACCAAATCTTAAAGAATTATATATGAAATAGGGGTAGAAAAGATTGAAGAATAAAATAGAATTAAAAATAAACCGATATATCTCAAATATTGAGAAAGTTACAGCGTAAAACACATTTTTCTGAAGAATGAAAACCCCCCTAAAATCCATACCATTTGATGGATTTTAGGAAAATTAGAGGAGAACATACTTTCTATAATACTCTATTTGTGTGCAAAATTTCAGCCCGGTATCTAAAAAATTGTAGAAGTAGATGCATGTACACACGGGGACATAAATGCCTAACCATCTGAACATGCATCGATATCGGGACATATTCACAGCGCGTGCTTCTCTCTAAATATATTAATGACTGTTGATTATTCGAAAAACGGCAATTACCACTTCTACTTTTACTACTACTATTTTGTATTGCATGTTACCTATTGCAATTATAATTGTATCGAACCATCCCCTACAGCACAAAAATTGCAGCAACATTTCGACAATATTTAATGTTACTGCAATGTTGCTGCAATTTTTGTGCTGTAGGAGATACAATAATATTTATTATGTATACACGGAGAAAATTTTATATTAAAAATTACTATGTATGGCAGTAGTCGTGGACTATTGCTGGAATTATAAAAATTTTTACTATATAAAACAATTGAAAACATAGTAAAAATTTTTAATTTATTCTCTAATTAGCAGAATAAAATATAAAATATCTCGCAAACTATTGATTTTTTGATAACTCTACCTTAATACTTTTATATGCCAATTAACTGGAGGAATTATATTATATAAAAGAATCATGTGATTCCATTTAAAAAAATAAAGTTGACCGTAACCTGACTTTGGCAACACCACTTATGATCAAACTGATACTGCCATTAAATGTGTCTTTTTAAATTCTACAACTTTTGTCTAAAATATTTTTTTCTAAAATTTATTGTTTTCGAGATATTTTACTGGTCCTGGACTTTTTACTGACCCTGTATATGTAATGTCATAGATATATTGCTTCAATATATTGCAATTGTCTTTAAAGAGTGACCGCAAAAATGCTCATAAATGTTCCCCAATTTTTTCGTACTCGAATTTGTGGTCATGTTTAGCATCAAATGAAAGATCTCGTTAAGCTGATTACAAATATGTCGATGCCAAAGTGTACCTCCTTCCCGTTCCCGAGAAAATGGGCCCTAAAGGTCAGCAGACGGCCGTTAATCCTTAAAAAATGTGTGATTTAAAGGATTTTTCTCGAGAACGGGAAGGAGGTACACTTTGGCACCGATATATTTGTAATCAGCTTAACGAGATCTTTCATTTGATGCTAAACATGACCATAAATTCGAGTATGAAAACATTGAGGAACATCTTGCGGTCACTCTTTAATATATATATTATCATATTCTTTACACTCTTTATTTGTGAAACACTTTTTACGCAAACAAAATTCTATCAAGAATATCGTGAGGGTATACATCAATTTTCATTTTAAATGCATAACTGGTTAAATGCTTGAGTCAATTGTTACGTCGAAAAAAAACTCCGAATCTTTTATTTTCGTGAAAAGAATGTAGAATAAGAGAAGAACTGTAATATGGAAGAACAGATACTCTCTCACAGACATACGCATTAAGACGCATGCTGTGAGTCGAATACATCGTATTAGGCTCCAGATACGGGTCAACGTCCCGAATCTGGATACTATGACACCTTCTGTGAGCAGTGCATTCGTCCGTCCTTTATTCAGGTCAAGGAACTTGATATCTGTAACATAAGAATGGATCTTATCTGGGATAACGGGAAAGGCGAGATTTTTTATTAATAAGAATATTTATCATTATAAATTGTAATATATAAATCTTACTAAGGAACTCTAGATGAACAGTAGTTATATCAATACAAATAATGTTGAAAATAATAATAACGCTAAAGATAATTATAAATTAGACCTCTGTGAATCTATGTGTGTAAATGGGAAGTCATACATTGGGCAAGATTATTGATGAAAAAAACTTTATTTTTAGTATCCTATTTGATAATTTACGAACGTAATTTTGTTAAAAGATGAGAAAAAGAAAAATTAAAAATTAAACATGTGCGTGTGTGTATATAAGCAGAATGCATAAAAGGGATTTATTCAATCTCTTTTTCTCTCTTGGCGTGGCTAAAAAAAAGAAATGAAATTATAAAAGAGAGTTAAGGAAAGAAAATCGATGGTTGGACAAATATACAGAAATGGATTCATAAGAGAAAAAAGCTCAAATTCTTTAAATTTTCTAATTATTTTGTATTAGCTCATTCTAATAATTTCTTTGCTTGTCTATTCCTCCAATTTCAAAATTTAGCAGCACATCGGATTTGTTTGACATCTGGAATCAACCGTCCATTCATTAGGAATAATTAACGAACTATTTAAATGTTATTTACCTCTGAAATAGACTTCGTTGAGATTCACAGTTTATCAATAAGCACTAAAACAAATATTTTTTATATTATATTAGAATAGTTACATTAGTAAAGATTTGTACAAGAGATAGGAATCTTTGTTAAGACCGCGCCGAAATTTCGGGTTTATTGACATAAATTAAATGAAATTCTTGAAAAGAACCTCGTCTTATTTGTTTCTTCATATCTTACCTCGTAAGAAACGAGGTTTCTCACAATTCTCGTTTTTGTTACGTTTGTGTAAAAATAAAGAAGAGAGTAATAGAAGAAAAAAAGAGATATATTAAGACAGAAAGTAGCGACAAAGATGACCGTTATAGACGAAATTCGAACAGTAAGTCTCACGCGTTTTTCTGATAATATTATATTAACATTGAGCAAAAAGTAAAATATTAAATAAATTAATGACTTTATAACATAATTATTAATGTCAGTAATATGTTTACTTTTTTTGTGTTTTTCCTAACACTGTCAACAGTATTACGGACTTCAATCATAGAATGAGCGTAATAGTGGCATCTTGAAGAAGAAGTTATATCCGCAGTAACGGATATAACTTTTTTCATATCTGTCACTTGCTGCAATTGCTATCTTAGAATTTAAAAATTTTTAATATTTTTGAAATCTTTTAAGAACCTTTTTCTCTAATAAGCAATGCCTAACATAATATCCCGTTTAACTTTGTATCTTTTTAATATTATCTTTTGTCTTTTTTGGAAAGAAAGAAAAAAAATAAATTTCTGAATCTCTCCCCGAAACATTTCCCACATAGCAGCAAAATTTACTTCTATCTAAACAGATCCCCTCCATCGCGTGTACCGACCTTTACCTTGTTTTTATCTTTTCTAATAATTCTGGATTTTGTCTTTCAAAAAATCGCATCAAATCTTAATTTCTAAATATTATGCGCAATATTATATTATCATAGGCAATATTATCTGTTGTTAATCATTCCTTAATTTTCCCTTAATTATCTATCAATTGTTACCCCTGCCCTTTTTAAGTATCAAATTAGGTATTTTATTGTTTCGTATAAAGACAGCATGTGTAACCAATGCCTGTACATTTCAACGTAATCGCGGTCATCCTCACGAATTCCTCCAGCGTTCTCCTTTTCCTCACCGTCTTTTTTACACTTCCCACTTTTATGACTCTCATGTAGGCTCCCTGTTTTCCTTCTGTAAATTCTTTCTCTTTTTTTCGCCTCCTTATTTTAATTTCATCAATCTAATCAACGAGATGAAATTATAATTATTACCACATTAGGATTATGGACGCACTATCTGCGTCCTCATTTTTAATTATCGCTATTCACAAAAACAAATTTTTTCGCTACCATAGCTAATTATGATTTGCTAAACTGTGTTTGCTGTTGTGACTATAAATTTTTAAACTACAGCAAAACGTTTGCTGTAGTTTAGAAATTTATAGTCACAATAGCAATGAAATAGGTGTCATAGCTAAAATGTTCGCTATCCATATATTACGACTGCGATTTAATTACCACACGCAGTTTTTAGCTATGGCAGCTAACTTTTTTCTCCATTGCTCTTTTATCACGTCATTAAAAGTGGTGGGATTCGACGGTGGGGATCACATGCTGCGGTCTTCTTGGTGGCGTTTAACCATCGTGGACGATCAGTTTCTGGTAGGACGCGTCTCTCTTCTCATCGCCGATCGGCGATTGGCACCGTGAAGCAAATCGTATTCAAACGTTCCCGACGTTCCTCATTCAAGCGTGTCGATCTCGGGAGAAGGTCGCGGTCACGAGGTTTCGGAGTTTGTGAAAATAACAAAGTTTCGATTGCATATTAAAGAAGAGGTGAGCATGCTGCAGGAAACTAGCGTTTTGAGATTTCCTATTCAATGTGCATCGAAATTTTTCAAAATCAAACGCAAATCCAAATTTATGGTAGATTTATATCAATTACTTGTTTTTACAATATGAACGTGTTTAAATGTCAATATGATAGACAAGATTGATATATTTTAGATTTTCTGATAAATAAGTCAAGAGCTAATTCTATCTTTTGAAAATAGCATCATCAACATGGCTAATCTCGTACAACTTGTTGTTAGCAATTATAACGAAGTTATAAAAAATGTCAAAGGTAAGTTCTTTTCAACAAAATAGCACAAAATCTATTATAAGAGTATTATTCTATTTACGAAAAGAATTTTTTTCTCATAATTATACTTGGAAGCTTGCAAAACATTCTAAATTATGTAGTTAAATTGAATTTTTTATTCGTAACGCAGTATACTTTTTGTAAAATCGTATGCATTAACGATGTCCAATACACTTACTCAATACACGACTAACTTTTTCTATAATTCTTAAAAAATGTTATTTTTACGATTACATAATTAATCGTATGATCCAATTGCTTTGTATTTTATACAAAATAGAATCAATGAGTCGCGTGAAGACTTATATATAATTTATTACATATTTATATATAATAATATATATTTATGTATTTATGTATAAAATAATTCTTCTTTATAAAATATAACTGGCCACACATTTATTGCTGCTACTAATGAGAAATTTTTTATAAATAATATAAAACGCATTTTACTTTTCGACAATTTTACAAAAATAAATAAATTACATTCCTCTATGACAGATCCAATGGTAGATACTTGGCCTTTAATGGCATCTCCAGGTCCTATGTTAGGTATTGTTAGCGCATATTTGATATTTGTCCTAAATGTTGGACCAAAGATGATGAAAAAAAAGTCAGCCTTTAATCTGAATACTGTTATGATCATATATAACGCATTTCAAGTACTCTTCAGTATTTGGTTGACAACTTTGGTAAGTTTAATTCTCTGTAGTACCTCTATCCCGTTAGTGCATGTTTAATATTAAAATTAAGAAAATGTGTTACGATATATAAATACTCTATTCCACATTTTCTAATATTCTATATTCAGGAAAATGCCGTATAAACCATTGAAAACATTACAAAAACAATATTCTATAAATGATATACAATTAGTAATCATACGTTTAAAAGTTTGATATTTATAATTTATATATTTAATATTATTTAATCTTATAAAAAATTTTTTTATAAAAATTATTTAACTCTAATCAATGTTTTTTATATTAATATATAATATAATTATATATATTCAAAATTAAGCAAAATCAGTAGGAATTAAATTGGAATATAATTTGACTAAACTATCATTTTAACACGTGCGTTTTTGAAAGTATACAATAATCCGCACACACAAAATATTCGTCGATTTCAGGTATTTGACGTCGATATTAAATCTTTGTTCTCTGCTCATGGATGTAATATTCAAAATCGTTTACCACCTACTTCAGAAAACACAAATGCACAAGCGGTACGCATATTTTTCATAATTTTTAACAATATTAAATTTAATTTAAATAATTATAACAATTTTTAATAAATAATAAATATATTTCTCATAATATTGCATGTATATATCGGACAGATGTCGAGAGGCGCTTGGTGGTACTTTTTCGCGAAAATCATCGAGCTTCTAGACACGGTAAGTGAATATTTTTAATAATAAAATTAATCGATTAATTAAAAATAAAAGCGTTTAAGTTAATTGAGATCGCAAAAATTTAACATAATAATAAAACCAGGGTTGGGAAAGTTACTTTCGAAAAGTAACTCGTTATTGTTACTCGCTACTCATTAAAAAAAGTAACTCGTTACCGTTATTGTTACTAAAAATATAACGAGTCGTTACAATTTCCGTTACTTTTTCGCTAAATTTTTAATGACCTTTTTTTAGAATAACATCCGGCTGTCTATATTAATCGCAACATGATCAAACATAACGCTCCCTTCTTTTAAAACTCGCTTATGTCCTTTCCAAACATATGTATTGTACATGTACAAAGTAGCGATAAAAGTAACGGTTATATTCGTTACCATTACTCACAAAATGTAACTGCGTTACCGTTACCGCTACTAATGAAAAAATATAATGTCGTTACCAATTCATTACTAAAGAAAAGTAACTGTAACGGTAACGGCGTTACAAGTAACGCGTTATTTCCCAACCCTGAATAAAACGTACCTATATCATGCTTCCGTTATAGATTAATGGCATTGTCTTGCCACTTATCCAACGAAAGCCATTGCAACTAAGCGTTTCGAAATATGAGTAAAGCGTTTTGCTAACTCGATCATCAAAAAAGCATTCGTTGATTATTCGCATTATTTTTAATAAACTTTTTTAAAATGATCTCTTTCTCAAACATTATATCAAAGTATGGATATTATAAATCATAAAAAACATTTTGAATACTTGAAACAAAGCATATTTTAATATACAAACAATACATAAATTTTTGATTAACGATATTCACAATTATGTAACTAATAAAAAATTTGTTATATATCTTCACATTTCTTTTATTAAAAACAATTTTATTGACATTGATATCTCTTCAAAATAAAAGTCAATAACATTACAAAAATTTAAAATATATATCAATAAATATATATTATTTTAAATATAATATAAAAAGGCGTTTTTGTGTGTGTGAATAAAAATAAGTAAGAAATTTTATTTTAAAAAAATGTAACTCCCAATGTTTTGCTTTTTAAGGTATTCTTCGTTTTGAGAAAGAAGCAAAATCAGATTACTTTTCTTCATGTTTATCACCATACTTTAACGGCCGTCTCTTCATGGTGCTATTTGAAGTTTCTGCCTGGCGAACAAGGCGTCATCATAGGTTTTTTGAATTCCGTGGTCCACGTCATTATGTACAGTTATTATTTCATCGCGGCACTTGGGCCTAAATACAGAAAGTATCTCTGGTGGAAGAAATATATGACCTCGATTCAATTGGTAATTATATTTGATTACATAATTAACTGCCAAAGTAAATTACAGATTTTTTAAAACCTCATCAATTTTCATCTATCTACTAATAAAATTAATCAAAGAATTGTATTTTTATAATATATTCTATCATAATATTTTTTATGCAACATTATATAATAGAATTTTGTCATATAAATATCTGTTTCATTTCTCTTGATTATTCTTGATTATGATGATGATATACAATATTTTCCATTAATATTGTAACAATATTTATTTCATTTGTTGAATATATTTCTATTTTAATTATTTATTTAATCAAATAAATAGATCGCAAAAACATTAGCTATATACAAATCAAATTTAATAATTTAAATTCTTTTTTAAATTTCAGCTGCAGTTTGTTTTAATGTTAGTCTATCTTGTACTAACATTGATCATGGATTGTCGAACGCCAAAAGCTCTAACTTATTTCTTCGTAATAGTCATTATAATCTTTATGTATCTATTTAGCGATTTTTATCGTAAAGCGTATAAGAAGAAAATAACATAATAATGAATGTTGCATCTCACAAATAAGTACGGAAAAAATTATTTGAATCTACTTATATCTAAATTTTATATAAATAATAAGGATAATAATAATATTATTAGCAATCGCGAAGCAAAATGACTATAGTCTACAGTACAGCAATGTTTCAATTGTGTCATTAGCTTTTACAGAGAAATAACACATCAAAAATACATAATAAATAGATGTACAGGTATATAAAAGAAATTAGTATAGATGTAGATATAAAGAAAATATGTTTTTATAAATTTATAAAATATCACACGTGTGCTTCAATCTTTAATATATACTTCTATTACCAGCATTTTTATAAAAATTATTCATTAAATCTATGCAATCATCGTTATTAGCATGTTCTTTATAATCATTATATTGCCATAATACTTAATCTTTATAATAACTAATAATTAAGATAAGACCGCATATATGTATAAACAATTTAAATCGAGAGATGGGCCAATGACGGTCATAGCGGATCTTAGTGCTCCAATCACAGTCAGAGAAGTCACACATTAATATTATTGGAGCACTAAGATCCGCTATGACCGTCATTGGCCCATCTCTCGATTTAAATTGTTAATAATAACTGTTTTATTATTTTAGTATTTATTTGTTATAGAAAGATATAGAGAGTTTCTTTTTATTTATTCTATTCTATTTACATATATATAAATAATTTTTTGCAAGAACCTTAAAATATGGAGAAAATTAAATATTATTGTATGCAAATAATTAAAATATTAAGTTACCTTGTTAATTTCCAAATTTTCTTCTCGATGTCAATAATATTGTAACTTACAAGCATCGAAAAATATATATTAAAGATTGATTTATTTGATGGAAGATAAAATGATAAAAAGAAGAACAAAACATGTGTAGAAGCAAAGTTCAATTACCCAACAATTTATCTAAAGTGTGCCACAATGTAAAAAGGAGTGTAATGAATAGGGGGGGAGATATATTAATCATTGGTAAGAAAGTAACCGACTTTCCGATGTTAAAATCATCTAGGATAAACTCGAAAGTTCTTTCACAAAGGAATAATCTTCTCAATACAACGTCAAGTTTTTCTGGTTATTTTTATAAGTAATTATATTGAGAGTTTTACGATTCCATTTATGATTTCCATCTGTTATTAGACAATTTTACATTTATGCCAAGAACTTCCAGTGTTTATATGTTACAGATAAATATATTTAGTTGTAGAAAATAATTTCTAATTATTATCAGATACATTTTCTAATTATATATGAGATGTAAGATTTTGATTGAATTTTATAGAAAGGAACAATTAAAATATTGGAAAGGAACTAATATTAACTTATATAATTAGCTAATTGCATGATCTTATCTTATCAAAATTTGAGATTTAGTAATTAATATGGAATAAAGAGCATCATTAGCATTGAGATGAAATTGTAATAACATTGTATATATATGTGGACTGTATTATATATAAAAATTTTTTTTAGATGTAAATTGTACAACTTCTTGTAATTATATAAAGCAATGAAATATGAATACGTAATGTATTAAATATGTATGTGAATTATACTATTTATTAAATATACATATTTTAAGAATATCTCTTATTTATATCCTATGTTTAACGCTAATTGTTGCAATAAATTGTTGATGCAAAGTTTATTTTTCAATAATATAGATTATCCTATAAGCATCGTATAATATGCAAGAGAAATTTGATTTGTTAAGGTAATTTTAATGCTCTAAGGATATAAAAATTCGACAGATGTAATAATAATATAATTTACGTAAATATACTTTCAGTAAACTTTATTCTTCAAGGAAATAGTAAATTCAACACGTGATAATAATCCGTGAGAAATGGAATACGTGACTTTGTCAATACGCAAATTTCCGTCATAAAACTTGAATATTCAGACATTATGGAATGTTAAACATTTGAGGAAAACATCTTCAGTCGAGAGATGTCGGCTAAGCATGCAGCCTTAATATTTATTCATACTACGCACCACGCGTGGTGTTTACAATAGGTCGCGCCGGAGCTCGAGGAAATAAGAAATGGCAGGAAACGCGTATCGTCGTGTCAGGTTCTCTCAAGGTACGATTGCGACAAGTGCTATGAGAAAACGCGATTTTTCCATACGAACAATTATCGGTCAATAAACGTATCGAGGCGTGGTGATTACTTATCCTATATAAAACAGATACAAACGATGTATTCATATGAAGTAGGACTCGAACAGAAGATATAGAAATTATAATTGCATCGTCACATCGTGATATTTGCGGGCACCAATTCTGTTTCTTTAACGGTGCTCGTTGACTCGAATACATCTCGTATCGCGTTTTACATCTTTCACCGATACGTAGTTTAAACATCATCATTTACGTTTGAGAAAGAAAAGTGACACATAGATTGAATAATTTAACGGACGGAAAGCAAATGATCATTTATTAATAATATTTCATATACTTCAGCGGAATTACACGTTGCGTCCGATTAACATCGGAAGTGCAGAGAAATGTATATAAATTGAAAACATTATGAGAACAAAATTTATTAATAACGTTTTTATTTAAACAATATTAGTATTAAGTATATTACAGTTAATTAAACGTTTAAATTTGCAATTTAGATAATTATTGAAAAATAAGATAATAATTGAAAATTGATATATATATATATGTACATATATATTAATAATTATAAGAATAAAATAATTATTAAAAAATGTCGAATATATTATGAAACTTTAAGAAATATAATGCTGACGCTTTTTTAAAAATAAAACTTTTATTTAAATCTTTTCATGGTGTTATACTTCCATAGATAATGAAAATTATTATATATTCAATATGCAAGTTATTTGTACATTTAATGAATTTTTTTGAAATAAAGATAAGTAAAATAAAGAAAGAGATAAACAAAATTGATATTCACAGAAGAGGAAAAAGGTCGTTACTTACAATAGTTAGCTATTGTTTTATTTTTCTATCCTCTTCCCAAATTTTCCAAAATTAAATACTATTTAATGCAAGAAAGTATATATACTTAAAGATTTTCTAATATGCATGTATTATATAAGTAAAAAAAACAGAAACATTTCAATTTTACAATAAATTTTACTTAATAAGAAATTTTATTTAACAAAAAACGCACTATTGATTATTAATTATTTATAATAGTAAAAATTTATTTTTATAAAGCACCGATTTTGCTCTAATTTTTTAGGGCAAAGCTTATCCATCTATGTTAATTTAACAAAGGTATTTTACATTTTTGTTAAAGTAGAATAAAATAACGTGAGACCTAATAGATTTGTGCATGTGTCATTACACACACAGAGAAGAATTTTATACATAGATTATCTTAAAATTTATTAGTTCCACGTTAGTTATCTTATAATATTTAGTTTTGAAATATATATATTTTTAATGTATCTTATTTAAAATTATTTTATAATACACTCAGAGAAAAAAGTCGTATATCAGCAATTAGAAATTTGTGGACAAATAGCGCCTCAACTATGTGCTATAAAGTTGCAGTAACAACAACAAATAAGTTATATGAACTAAGAAAACATAGTAATATTAACCATTTATAGTAAATCGTTGGATAAACTACATATTTGTCTCAATATTTGTCTAAACTGGAAAAATGTTGTTGTCATAATATCTTACTTGTATGAAGTTTATATAACTGTGTAATTATAGTTGAGTCGCTATTTCACTATCAATTAATAGTTCAAATGTAGTTAGCGTGACTATATTTTTATAGTATTCAGTACTACTTTAGTTCCTATTACTTCGTAAAACTAGTTGCAACTATTTAAATTTCAGAGTTGCCAATTTATAGTTGCCAGAACTATTTCGTTTTCTCTCAGTGTACAGACAATATATCAAAATTATTTTATTATTTTACTAAGGGCATATCTCTATATATATGATAATGATTGTATGGAAAATTCAACATCCTATTCTCACATTAATTGTAAATGTTTGATACACGCTTCTATAGTAAAATTATACAAATATTGAATTCTATTTAATTTTTTATATTACCCGAAACAAAATAAAATAACAAAATTTAATAAATATTTCACGAAATAAAAATGTTAAATATAGATTATATCTCAAAGAGTTATATGCCAATTATATTATAAAATAAATTAAAACTGATATCGATAATTAAGTCACGATGACTAAGTTTATTCTCCTCTCAAATAAGCAAGTCAAATTTTGCGATTGCTAAAAGATGAAATGAATCGTTACAAGACAATGCATTATATTAATGATATACACTTTTATTCTACAACACAAATTACACGCATAATATATAATACAAAATTGCGGTCGACATAATTATTTATCCATCCATATGAGGTCGCAGCATTTGAGCGATCGATCAATAGCTCTGAAACTGGGATTCTTCAAATCACTTGAAAGTTAGAAGAAACATAAAGCAATTGATAATTATTTACATTAACAATCCTATTTTAATGTTTCCAAAGTATAAAATGTACGCCAAACCTTACGTATATTTTATTAACCCAAGGTATATCGAAAAATCGTTATTAAAATATAAAATAAGATTAAAGAAGGAGAAGAATGAAGAAAGAAGAAGAAAAAGGAATTATTATATTTTATGAGGCACTCAGCAATTGACGCAAATTAGCAAGCAAACTTAAAGCCATATTCTTTGGATTCAATTAATCATTATTTTGGATATTAACGCTTTTTACGGCGTGCATCCGAAATTGATTTTCTTAGTTTAAATTAAACATTTATTTTGCATTGAAATTAATTTTCATTTCTAGACAAAAAATTAATTTATAAAAGAATGTAATAGAATAGTCTCAATTCATTGCAGCGCCATAAATATATTTGTATCATCAAAGTGATTATAAAAAAAATTTTTTTTAATAAACTCATCAAACAATATAAGTATCTAGCATATTGCTTATGCTAAAAAAAAGTCCAATTACAAAAATATAAATATTAATTGAGCGACAAAAAAGTATCAATTTTTGGATATCTAGTTTGTCTAAACTTACTTAAATAATCTAATCTTGCAAATTAAATGTTACGTATGGTTTCTCATTCAAAAAACAGCTATGACCAAAAAAATACTATTCTTAAATTGCTTCTCTGTTTTATAACTATGTACGATTAATTGACAGATTTAAAGTTTATAAACATTGTTAATATCGCGTACCTATATATCATTGTTATTTTATTTAAAATGGCGATTAATCATATATACTCCTTGTTCTTAATGATGTCTATAATTGTTTGACATACAGATTTGATTATTGACTTGTTTCGAACACATTTGACGCGTAACTTGGAAAACCATTATTGGAAACTATTTTGAACGCATACATCCATTATGTACAAACAGCTAACATAATGATATCTCATGAAGATATTCTTAATAGAATTCTAAACATTTTTATTTTTTGATCATTTTTCATTAATAGAAAATTTTAATAATTTCAAGTATAAAAATTTTTGTTTGTTATATTTGTGACTTTGAGGATAATTCTCTAACAATTATACATGGAGAAAATTTTATATTAAAAATTACTATGTATGGCAGTAGCCGTGGACTATGCTGGAATTATAAAAATTTTTACTATGTTTTCACAAAAGAGTTTAATAATTATTAATATAATAACATAGTAAAAATTTTTATAATTCTAGCAATGGTCCACGGCTACTGCCATACATAGTAATTTTTAATATAAAATTTTCTCCGTGTATCTAAAATTTATAATTTTACGAATAACACTTTATTTAAACGGTATATTTTTTAGAGACATTTATCTATATTATAATAATAATTATAATGACAATAATAATTTATTGCTAAGACATAAAAAGGTTTTCTGGACTAGATTGCAATATTAGACAAAAAAAATATAATACATATTTGAGAATATCTCCAGTAGACTTCATCATTGTGTTGTATCGAACATCACGCGTGTAAAGATAGCAAAACATAAATCATTGAAATGCGTTTGATTGGCATATTTTAATAAATGTTTTATCCTACGTTCTCCATATTGGTATTATTAACTATCGATTGTGCATTTTAAACAGTGGTCAAATGCGCAAAAGGAAGCGATACGGAAATAATGGATCGGAATATGCGTACGAAAATATGCATCGCTCATAAAAATTACAAAAAGAACGTAAAATAATGAAAATTTTTACGTTGTTATAAATTTGAAATGCGCTCTTGAAAATATCTCTCTTAATTCTTCGTTAATACCCATATGTTGGTTGATTTACGCATTAAACAACTATCGTAGGGTACGCATTATTTAGTAATACCATCATAGTATCGTGGTTGAGTCTAATCGTGTGATTAATCACAAGATACGTCGCTTATGTCGTAAACATACGTAAGATACGAAACTATTAGCTTGTCATCACAGTAATCTACTCGTTTCTGTTCATACTCTCCGGATAAATCGCAATTTAATTCGCGATTATATCGTTGTAACTAAATTTGCGTAAATAGGCGACTGTTGTTGTCAATTAATATACTTGCTGCTGTGAAATTACTAAACCAGTCGCGACAATCTTTTAGAAACGGAGATTATGACAATTGCTTTTGGTGAACATTATTCGGTGTGTATTCTCTGCATTCCATGAAAAATGTGGCATTTAATCGATTTTCCAAGATTTAAAATTTCTGAAATTTTTCATTGTTGTTGTTTAAAAGTAGTACTGTCTTATATAACAATGACACGAATGATACGATGTATGTTGTGCATTCTGAAGAATGATTTTTTCATGTAAAGCAGTGAAAATTTTATAATATTATTTGCAACTTGATGACATATAAAATATTCGGTATAAGAGAGAAAATATTAATTTTGTATGTTTCCACAATATAAGACAAATAAATTTATTCTTAGTCTAAAAAAATTTTGAAGAAATCTGCAGTTTGGAAAAATTTACGATTTTGAAATTGTAAATTTTTAACGGCGATTCAAACTTTGTGATGCAGACTACAAGATATACCGCATCATTTGAAATTATCAATGCATAAATAATATAAATAAGTATCAACAGAATGCAAATAATAACATTTTCATTATTTGTCCACTTAAATCGCATATATAAAATGCGATGGTTTAGGTATCCTACGCGCTAATTATGCATAATTATATCCTCGATAACTTAGCTGTCCGATATACGTTATTATACAAGAAGATACGTAAAGAGAGTGGATCGTTTTTGTTTTTATAAAAGGCTTGAAAATTCAACCGTGGAATAGTCAGATGTGTTCAGTTTGCGCGATATCTAGTCATCTCTGTGTTTCGGTTTGCGGTTTGTCTTTTTACGCGCGTTGAACGCCCTAGCATGGAACATTCCGGCAGCTCTGATACGTCAGCTAGATTAGCGGGATAGAGACTGCAGTGCGATTTAAGTGAAATGGTAGTGACCGTCTCGCGTCTTATTGCGATCGCATCGTCTCCTTCCTTGGCTGTACCCGTTTAGTCGCTTTTCCCTTTTCCGTTCGGTATCTCGCCGCTGCTCACTTTCTCCGCGGCGCCGTTCGCTTTAGTTCCATTCTGGATCGACGGCGCTACGCCGTTGATTTTCTTCGTCGAGGTATAAGCATTATTGTAGAAGTCCGAGAACAGGAAGTAGAAGAACATCGCGTTCGGCAGTACCAGAATGACCGACCATTTCGGATAGTCGCAGTCGTAGAACAGCAATAGGCAGTTGTGTAGGAAGGCCACACAGAATTGGGTCTGCCGAACAAAGATTGCCATAGGCAATTATTACAAATAATTAGTCGATTGCGGATAAGACAAATTATTAAGATAGATGGTTGGTGAAACTTGTAAAATAAATGGCAGTCTTGGAAAGCAGCTTCACTAATTAACTACTAATTTATTTACATCTTACCATTTGTAAGGTGGTAATATACTTTTTCCACCAGAGATACTGTTTATGCTGATGGTGAGGTAGTAACGCTGCCAGAAGATAATAAGTGTACATGATGATGTGCACAAAGCTATTTATAATTCCTGCAAGTAAGACACGTGTTGAGTCAGCACATGTATGATCTTGATCCGTTGAAACGGTGGAAATGTGCAAATAACGCTAGCTGAAAAAAGAAATTGGCTACGTTACATTATTGTCTAATTCTAATGTACGTACCTACAAAGACGCCGTGGCCCCCGGGATAATACTTCGTAGCGCCCCACGATATCATTGGCATCACGGTATGATGGTACATGTGAAGAAATGTGATTTGCTTTTCCTTCTTGCGCAATACGAAGAACACCGTGTCAAGAAGCTCTGAGAGTTTCGCCAGAAAATAAATGTACACGCCTCTTGCGACCTATAACGAATATTGCGCAAGAAGCGGATGAAGATATAATTGGTAGACATTCCACATCTCTCTTTTTATCGCGCTAGAAAAATTCAATTACGATATTCGCATTGTCACGAATAAATGAGAATACTTCACATTTAAACCGGAAAAATAACGAAGCAAGTAGCGTATAGCGATCTTTCAAGATACGAGTAAAACAACGTGAAATGTCAGAGGGGACAGGGGTAAATTGTAGTTAAATTGAAAACTTAGTGAAAACTTAGTGATACACGTTTAACATGCGGCATTTACATACTCTTAGAGCGTACGGCGAGTATGAAAAATCCACCGGCTCGCATGTCAAGCTGTAATTATGGAAAAACATGGCTTCCATGCCTTCCTTAAATAGCCATGTGCTAAGAAGAATCTGCAAAAAGTTATAAACGACTAGAGTGTTTTTTAGTTGGTACGGCTTTCGGTGTTCCATGTTTTTCGGACCCCATGACAGTACGAAATAGAGGTAGCCGATCAAGAGACTAAGGCCGGGTACGGGTGACGATATGAGAAACCAATCATTAGTTCGAGGATCTGAAAAAAAATTTATACGCAATAAAACAGTTATGAATTCGGATATTACATGTATAATTTGTATCTTTTTGTACTCGGTCAATGCATCTTTTCTATTTGTTATTCCTGTACTTATTTAGAATTTTGGCCAATTGGAAAAAATTAACATAAATCCAATATAGATTATCTAAATGATTGATATTATCTGAATGAATTTCAAGACTAAATCGTTTACACAAAGACAAAGATAGTTTGTTGTAAAGCTTATTTTTTTTAACGAATTTTTATTATAAATTCCGATTCTTTTTCTAATTAATTATTAAATAATTAATATATAATTAGGAGGTACCCAGGCAGAACAGAAATGATAACGTCAGAATAACGTCAAAATTATTTCAAAATGACTGCCAAAAGTGTCAAATAACTATCACTTCGGCGTCATTTTGACATCATCATGACTTTCTGTTCTGCTTAGACACATGTTGTTGGGCACTTGTTGCTTTCTAATTTTCAAAAATTGACTTTCATACGATATAGATTCTATTATGATTCTGAATCATATCCATAATTGGTTATACATGGCTGATGATACAAGTTTAATAAGTAAAAGCAAACGAAGCTACACTATCCTCGAAAGTTACGAGATTAAAGGATGATAAAGTATAAGAAATCATAATTACGATATAATAAAACATGCAACGAAGTAAATCAGAATGTATCGTTATATATCGTTCTATATGCCGTTTTGTTAATCCAATAATTAGAATTCCTTTCGAATATAACGTAAGCTTACCGGATAAGTCGTGGAACAGAAAATGCCAGTATCGCACTACGGAGTTGTTGTAGATGTTAGACATTCTGTCGATCGTTGGCGCGGTGACGTTCATTGGGAAGTCAACTGAAAACACCATTTTACGAGTTTCTTTACTTTGTGGATATTATGTTATCTAGCTATTGATAGATTGATTTAATTATATTCTTGCTCATTCAAAAGTTTGTATATAAAATGAATATCAATATAATTTATATGACAGTAACATCTATTTAAAGAGTCTGCACTTCAATTTCCAGGATAAATACGATAAATATAAACCGACGCATGTACGCGATTCGAGGGAAGTTTAACATCCCGTCGTATATACTCTTGCCAAGTTTTATCATAAACGTCAGATTCGTTATAAAAAGGAATTCTTGCTTTTATATCGTCATTAAACTCGCGAGGCCCTAATTGGATAACGTGGCATTTTCTTGCGCAAGATGCGCGATTTACCGATTGCTGAAATCTGCAATCCTTTCGATAAATCCGCGTGTGAACCGGTTCGCATATGTCTGGAATGATCCGATGTGGTCAGAACGGCGGAAAAAAGCATCGCAAGAACCCATTCATTTTCGCAGCCTCTAATGATAGATCGCATTGCTACTTGCTCAATGGCAATGTTACACCGTTGGAAAAATATGTGTAATCACGCATGTTTTACATAATAGACAACAATCCTGATGGTTTTTTTTTGTAATGTTGAGAGCGACAACGGATTTATTTGCCTATGCATCGATCAGTTCGCGTGCGTCAATTAACCTCGGCATCAATCAATCTTTCTTTCATAAACGAGCTGTTTCTTTCGGACTTTGTAGAGAGACAATATAAAACATTTTTGAAATATATTTACATCTATGTACCGATTAATTAGTGATACATCTTGCAAATGCGGCCGCGTCATCTTTTTAGAAAAAATTTCTTTAAAAATATACAAATTTAATTCATTTACTTTTATATTTATTCACACATTAACACACATTTATTTCACATTGTATTACTTTCGTTCTGCCCATATAATTGCTACGAAAAAATCCGTAATCATTTGTAATCGAAACAGCAAATGACATGCCGTTCTATACCGGTGAAATGATACGCCGTGATATTTCTACGAGCGTATTCCTACGATCGTCATTAACGGTGCAACGATTTAATAATGCCGTTTCCTCACGACTAAATCGGATTTCCGTCAGTGCCGACACACTTTCGTACTTGCAGTCCGGCATGCACTCGACTCCTTCTGATTATTAGTGCTGTTAGTACCATTATCCGCCTCGGATAACAGAGAACTGCGAGCACTGCAAACACGTACGACTTTCCACAACGCGGCGGAACCAAGTGGAAGCGCTGCCGATACGAGCGGCGGACGACCGACTGCACGCCGGACTTTTCACTGGAGAGTGAGAGCGGAGGCCGAAAAAGAAAAGAAAAGACCGGTGTGATTATCGTAGTGGTTCGACTATATAGGTACGACTAACTAGCGACACCTTGATATTAAGCATGATTCTACTACGAACAATCTCTCCGATTAGAGAAGGCTATCCCTCAGATGTCTATATGCAATGAATTTTCAGACGATGGGAAAACATCGCCTAAAATCTTCTTTCGAAGATCTCAATCTTCAGCTATGGCTTTTTCCCATGATCCAATCATTCGTGAAATATGCAGTGTATAGTAAACTGCATATATTTTTACTGAAATACATGTTTTAATTAGTTACGCAATTTCTAAGAACAATTATTCTCATTTGTGCAAAAAACCGTTTCTTGTTAATTAAAATATCTCAAAATTTTAAGTTAAATTCTAAATTTTTTACTTACACTTTCCGTCCAATTACTAAGAACAAAAAATAATCATGATTAAACTTTATAATATAAAATAATTATAACTAAAGTAATAATAAATTTAATTCAAAATATATAAAAGAAGAAAATATGTTTTTAAATAAACATTTAGACAGAAGTCTTTTTCTAATAATCTTCCTTTCCAATATTTTTAACGTATTAAAAGTCTATGTTTGACTTTTTATGCGGATAGATAGAGTATACATTTTCCACAACGTCTCTTCATTTGATAGAAAATATTGTATCATAAATATTATCGCATTCTTAATTTTTTAAGTATGTATCGAGTAAAAGCATATTTTCTTCATAATTGTATATGCATAGTCTTTCACAGCGCAGTTTTCATGTAATCTTGTAAACCACACGGTGTTTAAGCGTGATGAGTTAACTATCATATCGGCTGTTATAAGCATTTCTTTGCGTGTCATTATGAAAATTCAATTCGTAATCAACAAAATGTAATTTATCTAAAATATATTTATATTCGAAAATATAATTTATATCTTAAATTATATATATAATCCAATTACTAAAATTGTATTACTGTCGAGTCAAAATAATCATTACGAGTCGTTGATTAACGCTTTTTGTAATAATATACTTTTTCTTCAGTGCCGCTCGCTCTTATTGTCTAAAGAAAAAAGAATCGCGACTTACGAAAATCGTAGAATCGTAAAATTTCGCCTCATTTCTGTTTCGCAAAACCGAACATTACATCAATTGTATAATGACTCCCGAGAGATCAGCCGGTGCAACATCGTTAAAGTTCTTACGTAACGTTTGTCATTTTAGGACATAGATAACCGGTTTCAATGCTATCATCGGACTTACATGTTTCAACAATTTAGCTTTGCAAACTTGGACTTCTTCTCAAGTGTCATATTCATACGATTGCATTTCATCTCTCTTTCTCTCTCGTCTCATTGTTTATTAACTACGATATTAACTACAAATTATGAATAATTCTCGTAAACGCTCTCGCCTAAAATTGCTTTACGCAGAAGATATTTAACATAAAAAATGATGTAAGTAATTACATGATGAGTGATACATGATGGAATTAAAAAAATATTGTTTCTATTATTATACTTGTGTTTCTATGTATAGCTCTCATACAGATGTATATTGTATTATAAACTTATACACAACATACTAACTGAATTAGAAACGCACAATTTCGCTTTCATCAAGCCGATTCTCCTCGCGGGATCAGTATTTCTCCTCTAATTTGACTTCTAGTTTAATATTCTAACGCAAATTGAATAAACTAACATTTATCAGAAACATGACGACAGCAAAATCAAACAATAACTTTTATAAGAAATTAGATATGGTAAAAAGATTGTTTGAAAAATTAATTATGTTTAATTGACGCACAAATCGTCAATGTGTAAAATTATATTTATTAAATACATTTTATTCGTAAAATCCGTTTAATTTATTGTACTATAAATGTAAGTAATTTTATATATTCGTTTTCTTAAACGATATGTGTCGAACTATATACTTCTCCAACCACAAAGTGCAGAGATAAACATCTTAAATTGCCGGTTGATTCCACTTTACACAACTAATAATCAGTTTCGTGTACACGAAAAGGGTACGTGCCATTTTGCAATGTACATTTAGATATCTATTATCGGTATCTCACATTGCTCCGTTGACGCATGAATTATCGCCTCTCATCAGGTTTTACATAATAAACCGCTAACACTGTCCCTCCTCCGGTACCCTTTTGTCTTCCACGGTACACGACCTATTCCGTTGAAACCAACAATTGCTTCAGGACCATGCAAATGACCGCCAATAAATTCACCTTGCGAAACACGTCGCCGCGGCGATTTGTCCTTTTAACGGCAATTGCGACGTACCATCTATTCGTTTTAAAGTATTCGTGTGCGTATTGGTACACGCGTCCATCGAACGTGTCCACAACACCGCGTCGCGTGCGTTACACGCACGTTCCTATCGCCCATCAAGGGTTCGTAATGGTCCGACCGCAGTTTCACCTGCTATTGCGACACGTGTTTCCTTAGCTGTTTCACTTTTCCCGCGTATTGCTGGCACTCGTTCCGATTTATCTCTCTCTGCCTTACTCGCTCTCTGTACTATGCTTTCCGACGAATAGGACAAATACCAGTGCTCGTCTTTCTTCTCGCCTTCTTTCTCGCTGTCGCGATTCATTAATTCTTAGTGTACGATTTGAATAATTGAATGTTACACATTGAGGGATTATACCGTTACCTTATCTCAACATTCCATCGCTTATTATGCCATGATGACAGGCAAATTAGAGTTGGGATATATATTATCAACGTTCATTAATCTGTGCACTGTTTTTTATGCAAATTATGGGATCTGTTCTGTGTCGATCAACGATTGACTCAGAGAAATTAATTATCTCTTCGAAATGTATTCTACCAAATCGAAAACTATATGTCAAGAATATTCAAACTGTGTA
>NJRL01000504.1:115956-146012 GCA_003063815.1 Aphaenogaster rudis
TTGAAATAGCTAGTTTTTTTGCTACAGCCATTTGATCAAATGGTTGTAGCAAAAAAACTTGAAGAAGCAAAAAACTAGCCATTTTTTTCAAGCTTTTTTGCTTTTTAAACTTTTCTTGCTACAGCCATTTTCAAGCTTTGTGCCTGTAGCAAAAAAACTAGCCATTTTCAAGCTTTGTGCCTGTGGAGACTTTTGATCAGTGAGTCAAGTACAACATACTAAAGTTATAGCGAATTTCACCGAAATCCAAATCCCATAAGAATTGTGCGGGGTCCTTTAAAAATAAACGATTGCAAAGGATTTGATCCTTGCTTCTGTCGATTTTTCTTCAGCGACACTTTCTGCAATATCTGATTCGATCTTTACGTATAATATATAAGCGTATAAGTTCGATAAAAATCGACTTTCATCAGGATACATAGGCATAAATTGTATCAATGCACGCGAATAAATTATACGAGCTGCAATGTCAATGAGCAATTATGCGTTCATGGTCTTTTACTAACGTATCATGTTACTAACATTCATGGTCATTGACGGCAGGTTCTTACATTAAATACGAATATATATTCATATGTATTACATGCAAAATTATTAGGTACAGTATAATTTAATAGCATAATCTGTATGATTATACAAATAACTAATGTTGCACTATACATATAATATGAAAATTCCAAAAAAGAATTTTCAGAATCGCCCGGAAAGGAATCGTCACAAAGCAAGAAGAAGCTATAAAAAATAAATACGGAAAACAGAAATTGATTAATTTTTTGATTGATTTCTCTAAAAACTAGAAAACTTCAAGCCACGCTAAAATCCTTCTGGTGCAGAATTAAATTTGTTAAAGTAATTTTATCATATTTCAATAATATACAATAAGCATTAGTTTGTATATTTCATTCATTCCTTTAATTTAATTTGTCAAATCGTTACATTATTGCAATTAATGTCATGGAATAATTAAATAAATGTTGTAGTAATAACGGAATACTGCTAACGCAAAATGAGGAAAAAGTGTTGAGTAGATGAAAATTTCAGTTTCATCAACTTCAATTTCTAATCGTCCTCCAGACAAGAAATGCATGCTAGAATTTGCAAATGTGTGTCACTAGGAGCTTACCGGCTCCTCTTCCTGTCCGGTGCGTTTCTATGCCACACTGATCCGGAGGGCTCGAATACCGGTTCGCCAAGTAAGTCATGCACCTTTCGCCCATAGAACACGTTTGCTCTGTCTGCTGCAACGCGAGTTTACTGACCAGCGATGCACTCAGGAACGGTTTATGGAATCCACTTGCAACACAGGAAATCGCGCAATATTCATCTCCCGATAACGATCGCACGATTCCGATCTTATTAACTGATCAGTTGATTGCATATATACATTTCCTTGAAGTAGCAAGATAACAAAGTAGAAAGAGCTCATGCGACTTTTGCATTTTGCAGAATCATACTATCTACGTTCCTAAGTAACGCTTGAGTAATTCATGATCGGCGAGTCAACGAGCGCGAAAAAAAAAATGCGCCACTGTCCGCTTGGCGCACGACTGCAAATTAATGCACGATTATCTCATCTTGATTTCTATTTAAGATATCAAATTCTAATTATTCAATTAGACAGTGTAATTAAATTTAACCCTATTTAAGTCTAACTACTATTTCTAAATCGCTATTAAGAAGTTAAGAAGTCTTTTATTATGCAAAGACTATTATTAACTTAAGACATTAAGATAATCTTAGGATAATCTCAGAATAAAGATTTGTCTCTATTTCTTTCTCTCTTTCTTTCGTTTATTCTCATATCTAAATTCTACATGACCTTTCTGGAAAATTTTCCATGTACTTAAGACCGTTTACTTTACGCAAACTCTTTCGACAGCATCCCATTGTACCGCTTATTTTTAACGTTTTATTAATAGCTCTCTCTCTCTCTCTCCCTTTACGTACTAACGTCTTTCGATAGAGCTGCTTAAACGTGCGATTTCATCGCCACTTACATAGCGGCACCTATCTGTGGAAATGCGTATATGGCAGTATTGCGTTATCCTGTAATTTCACGACCATAAAGTCGGCTATTGTCAATTTTTCGAATACGCCTCGCGCGTTGCAACAATTCCTCTCGGTGAGATTATTAAAGATCAAAAAATTATATCAAGTGATTTATCGTTAATTACTTTTCTCATTGTGCAATATCATGCCCAAGGTTTATGAGACGCTTAAATGAAACGTCATTTATTTTCGCACTGTAATTGGTCTTTAATGATCAGAGAAAGAAACGCAGAGAAAAAAACAACTATTGAAAATTGTCAAGAACTTCGGCATTGCAATCAGAGAAAAACTCGTTTCCAATAATTGCCGTTGTCATACACGCAAAAGTCATAGATACCGACCCTGTTTTCGTGACAGCACGATTATAGAGTCAAATTATAGAGTCGCAATCTTTCGACCGCGGAAACAGTGAATGGAAAGGCGCAATAGTTCACACGTTGCAATTTTATGGCAGAGGAAAGACATAACGAATGGCGTAGTTTACAGTAAAAGAAAAGAAAAACCGGTAACGTTGATCGTTAAAATGGTGAAAAATTGCAAATCGGAAGAATTTAAAACAACCAGATAGAATAAATCTGAGAAAAGAATAATTATCGATACAATTGTTCCAAGCTTCTGGCAAAACTAACACGATCTCGATGATATAAATACTTTAATTAATTCGCGCGAAGAAATTGTTCCCGTAAACAGTAAAGTGAAATGAACTTCAACTAATTTCAACTAATTTTCTATCTTTAGTCGATTTGCAATAAGATTTAATTTACACGTTTCAATTGATACAAGCAATGTCAAGTAGCAGTTCCTGGTAAATGGAAAAACGACGGAGAAATTGGTTGCACAACAAAGTCGCATTCACGAAGTTGCAGTTCCGTTCACCGTTTTAGTCGTTCTTGTTCGAAATCCTGTTTGCGCATTTTCTGGTGTGCCGATTATCTGAGATCTCTCGGATAATACAGAAAGTGTTTTGTAAAAACAGACAGAGTGATTTCTACCAAATATTAAATATAAATAATGAATATATTTTCTTATAAATTTGTGAGAATGTACAAATCTCTAAGAATTTTTCAAAACGTTTTTATTTTATATATAAGTTATAATTATATAAAAAGACCAAGTGTTTTAAAACTAATTGTAAGTTAACGTCTTATTCGATAAAATAGTATGCAACGTAGATAAATAGATTATTCCGATTCTTGTAACCCCGTCTAACCTTGTTATGTAAATAAATTTAAATATATAATGAAAAAATGACGCATCGAATACTTGTTTAGGTAATACTTTTTTAAAATATATCATCTACTGAATACGTGTATAATATCTATAAAACTATTATTTAAATATCATTATTTAAATAAACATATTTGCTTTGTTGTAAAATCCAAAACCATACGCAAATTTGAAGAAAAGAATAATTTCCTTCATTATCTTTAATGCAATTTGCACTGCTTATTGTTCTATATAATTACGTTTCGTATAATTTTTTACCAATTTCCGTATGTTACATAAATAAAACAAATTATTTTATATTGCTCGCATAATATTAATAGGAAATTTAAAATATCATTTATTAATAATTCCACGATACCGGATATGGACAGTGTTATTATTGAAGTTTGTTATTCGCAGTAACTTCTTAGAACTCCCCCCCCCCCGTCTGAGAATATAATTTAAATTATTTAAATATCATTCCGTGTCATCCAGTCACGCCATCAAGACCTTTTACTCGGACATGATACACGTTATCATTTTACAACAATGACTCTTCACTGTTTGAATATGTTTAAATTATGCCATATTACGTTTTATTTAAACAGGTTACTAAAAATAATTTTACGCATATGATATATCCGAAAGATGTTGCTAATTGTTAATTCAAATATCCGAGTATAACGAACGCTTCGTTTTATTAATGCGAATACTTGCGCGCAGCTCTTGCGATCTCGCGATATCAACCTTGCGACCGCGTACTTTCAGGATCACTTATGCTGTCTTACCAGTTAAGTCGACCAACGTAACAACATGTCATTGGTTTCCTGCTACGCTTTCTTCCCGTCGGCCATTTCACCGTCAATATATATATGTATATAGTATATATATATATGTATATATACTACTGTACGAAAGTTCACGTGCAATAGAGCAAATGAGTATTCACGACATTCATGCATGCAATCGCGTGCGTGCACACGTGCGGGGGACAGACGCGTGCATCCGTCTGTGTGCACGTGCCGTTATCGAGAATCGTCACTGACAGTGAAACGAACCTGCGACCTCCCGTATAGACGCACGATCATTTATATTCGCTTTAGAAGAGCATTGTGTAACATAAAGGAAAAATAAGTCTAATCTGTATAAATGAACTCAATAGTAGAAAATTCTCATAAAAACGATTGAAACTCTTGTAAAAATCGGAAAATGCTTTTTCGCGAATCACGGCAATAACAACAATAATATACAATTTTATATAGCAAAGATAGATTAATTGGTAACCTGCGGTAATTTTAGCCGCAAATAGATTTATTTGTCTGCAAGCAATTCCGCCGTTATCAGTAATTATAATATTAAACCTGTTATATCAAGAATGATAAGGCAATCATGCATTTGTTCTTTCTTTATTTACATTAAATTCTAAAATTTTTTCGAAATCCATTTTATATTCACAAATGTCATTTGCCGTCGTTTAACTCGTCAATTGGTTTTTAATGCAAAGCAACTTATTTTATTATTAAAAATAAAAAACGCAATTTATCTTAAGCTATCTTATTATCGAAAATAAAAAGTGGTGCTGTGAAGCGTACATGAATATTTAATAGATATGTTATATTTTTCTTATTGTTGAACGTTCAATTATTAATCTTTTCAGCGGCATCTTTATAAAATAAAAAATAATTTAAAAATTTTTTTATGTAATTAATAAATAAAAATAATAATAGTATGTATAAATTAAAATAGTACACCTACTCCTAAACTTAATACAAATTTCCCGCATTACTACATTTTTTGTTTTTATCCAAGAGCACGTCTTACTTCTTCGGTACAGACTCTTCACGAAAGTAAAAGCGATCAATTACGCCTACTTTATGTTCTACACTGTGTAACAATTAGTACAAACATAAGTGTTAAATGTGAAAACATAGCCACGTTAGAAGCAAGGCAGCTTACATAGCGTGGTTCGACGATAACAATAACACGGTAGAACAAACGATAAAAAGCAATTATTTCTTTAATTCCATTTAAATTATTTGACGCAAGGGTAAATTATATTACGCAATAAATTATAAAACTTTTTATGAAGGGAAGATAAAATGGTTTTCTTTGCTCTTAATTCCGTGTTAGGTTTAGAAGAAAATAAAAGCGGTAAAAATGTTACAATCTGAATTGTTACAAAGTACGTCGTGGAATGAATAACGTAACAATAATTTATCAATTCAAAAAAATCGACTTCTCATTCGCTGACTTTGGATCACTACTAAGAGATTGAAAGAGAAATAACTCAACGGTATTGCAATATGTCATTATTCGTAATATACTGTTACATCTGGGATTAGTGTATATTACTTCCGTGAGTTACACGTATCTATTGCCATTAATCGTGCTTTCGACGAGCACGTAATTTATGCAAAAAAAAACTCGTGAGCAACGAATATTCATCGATAATAGAATCGATTTATTCAAAAAAAGTAATGGCAGGATGGCGATCTTGTATAAGCTTGTTTTTTTTCTTCATTCTGAGAGAAGAGAGTTTGTGAGAGTAACACGTTTAATATCAAAGTTGCAGCGCACTGGTGTAATGTGAGACATTTCGTTTTTTTAAATACTTTCACTGGCAGCTGCACAAGAAGATATTTGTATGCCGTACCACAAAAAACGCTACATTCAATAACTCTAATGATATTGTTTTAGTTAATTTCCGTAAAGTTAAAGTTAAAAACAAAAAACTGACGGCAAAAACGTAAACAAGCATATTTCAGCTGGACTTTTCGTCCACGCCAAGTGCATTATTTTTGTAATGAGAAAAATAATGAAATGCGACATTGAATTATTACATACTAAAGCATCCATTTTTTGTTTCCCAGTGCACTTTGTTCTGGCTTTCTACCAAACATAATCATAGTCTTATAAATGTAATTGCGTGTTATACGCATTAATAATTATCAATGTCGGTGACTGCCGCAGCGTAAACGGCAAGATCGGTATCCATGACCGTTTTGATAGTAAATGTGTTAAATAAAAATTCTTATTTCAATTTTTAATTGTACGTTTTTTATTTAATTATAATGAAATGGATTGTTCTTCTAATCATTGTAAATTTTATATATCTATATATACATATACACATATATATAAAAGTGTATATAATTATATATATAATTTTATATACATTTACATATATATATATATACATATAGTAAAAGTTACGAAGGAGAAATTGCTTTCTGATAACAAATTTCTTTCGTTTTATTATTTTATTTTTAGAAAGAAAGTTTAATACAAATACCATCAAATAAAAATTTTTTTATGTCAGTATAATATACGTTTTCTCTGAACATATTAACTTGCATCTGCAAATGTAAAACTTTTCGCAAATGTCAATCGCGCAACCTGCATCTTTGCAGATAGTAATCGTAGCGTGAGGAAGTGAAACCACTGCCGTAACCGCGAAGCTCATTAAATCTATATCAAACAAAATCGGGAAAACTATTTTCATTTCTCTTCTCTCTTAATGATGCGCAAGTAGCGGTACTCGCGAAACTGCAGCGCGGAGTCAAGAATCTCTCGTTATATGAAACTCGACACTTTCATTCAGGAAATATTAACTCGGAGTAGTAGTTAGCGTCAGTGACGGTGACGGTAAAAACTAACACACGCCGATTTTACGGAATAATATGAATCATCAGTTCCGTATTAATTATTTTGCAGACTGCGCGAGGAAGTAAGGTCCATATTTTCTACATTTTCTGTAAAAATAATGGATCTGCAGGCCGAAGCGGTCCTTACCTTTTGAATTTAACTCGCGAGGTTACGTGACGATATAGGACGTTCACTAGTTCATCCTAGGATACTTCGCGCAATCCACTGAAGTGAATTCACGCGACTCTGGATGTTCTTCTTTCTTCTTGCAAGATCGCGCGAAGATTGCACAGAAAGATTACGATGGGACACGATACAATTTTCGAATTAACAATAATTTCCGTTTCACGATATAACAATGCAAAAAAGCGTTTCTGTTGAGTCTCAAGAAAGAGATTGCGACGTCACCGATCTCTACACTGGCCGATACTCGAGAGGATACGATC
Organism: Aphaenogaster rudis; assembly: GCA_003063815.1. Taxonomy (NCBI): domain Eukaryota; kingdom Metazoa; phylum Arthropoda; class Insecta; order Hymenoptera; family Formicidae; genus Aphaenogaster; species Aphaenogaster rudis. Next base: position 123,303 of record NJRL01000504.1, read on the forward strand.
CTCCTACGTGACGACTTTCGATCTCGCAGAGATCGATCTCACGTGATCCAATGCTCCCAAAGAACTGAACGACCGCGATCGCGATCGTTTGGAGTATGTCCGAAGTGCTTCCCACTTTCGGAATTGAATAAGTGCAAGAAGTGGGGTAACTAAAACATTAGAATACCGCTGTTGCAATCACGGCGTTCGCGTTGGTGGGGTCTCCCTCGAATGACCAAGGGGAACCGCATCGGTCCAGGTCTTTCTTTCCTCTCTCCTCCGCGAACCAACGACAGCTGTCGTTACGTCACTCGAAAACTAAGAAAGTTGTATGTAATGCGATTCGCATGATTACCCCCAGTATGAGTCCCTCCCGGTTCATGCATCCCTTCATAGCATAGTTGCGTTTGCGTTACACCCTTCTATAGATGAAGCAGTGAATGTGTTTCTAAATCTTTTTTTCTCTATAATTAAAAAATTTATGCATTTTAAAACAAATTTACAAATTCTCAAACTTAAAAAACCGAAAAATTTATGTCATTAAATTATAAGACATACTTTAACAAATTTGAATAAAATTGCTATTTCATAGCTCTATTTAAAAGTTTGTCAATGACAAATTACGTTTAAAATTATCAAAGAATGTAATTAGAAATATACATTAAATTATTTATTTATTTGTGTGAAAGTTTGTGTCTTTAATCATAAAAATTGAGTTTAATTTCTATTAATTTTTATTGATAAGCATACTTCATAATTACCACGCAAACAAGCTTCTGTATCTTTTTAACATTTTGTGATAATTATGCATCATGTTAAAGGTAACGGAAATTTCCTAATAGTAATTTATGCGTACCGTCGTATATAAACAGAATCGCGGAAATCGAAGTGCAATATTATATAATGTAATAAGATTAAGAATCCTTATAATACGCGATGTATCAAAGGAAGGAAAGCCATTTCCGGAATATTGTACAACAGAAAATTTGCGGTTTGTATTTCTCTTAATGATAGCTAGCACATCCGAGAAAAAGACATAATTACAGTTCCGAATATGGGCATGCAACTATGTGCCACCTAAGCCTGCACATGTGAACATAATCTCGAGCGATATAATTGCAACCGGTGATTCTACATTTTTTTACATTAGCGTTGCTAGATCGTCGCAACATGTAATTTCCTTTTTTGTCCACTATCTGTTAAGTATTTGTTGAAAATGTTTACGTATGACAGCAAATAGGAAACGTACACGGAAAAAACGATAAGGTTGCCGCAACCACAATAATAGTAACATTTGGTACAGCCACGTCCTGTGGTTGTACCACATTCACATTGATGTGAAGGCTACTATATGCATTTGGTACAGTAAACATAGTGAATGTTGAGACAAACATAGTAAATGTTGAAACAAACATATATAGATGCACTACACAAAACAATGTAAATGTGACAACCACAGGACGTGGTACCAAATGTTACTATTATTGTGGTTGTGGCAACCTTATTGTTTTCCGTGCACATATCTCTCAGGAAAATGAAGATTAATAAGAAATTTTCCTGAAAATGCAATGTCGGAAACAATTTTCTGATTCATTTAAATTTAATTTAATTCACTATTTTATTGTTTCAGTTAATACAGTTGTATCTTTGATTAAATTATTAAATTATTATAATAACATTGCAAAAAGTACATTTAGATTTAGACAGTTTCTTTAAATTATTGTTACCTGAAAATATTTGCAGAAATTTATGCGTAATGCAAAGTTTATAATTAAATAACAAAGTAGTATAAAGTAGGAATAGGTTGGGTAACAAGAGAAATATATTGTTTCATTAATAAATGGTTGCAAAGCATTTTGTGAATAGCTAGGACTTTCTTTGCAAATTAGCTTTAAAAATTGGAAAGTGAAAAGATTTCTATCATCATTAAGCTATGTATTGCATCTCTAATCTGTTTGATCTTGATTGCAATTTGTAATGTTAATCATATGTAGCTTAGCAATATATGATTAACATAATATACTTCTACACTATTAGACACAAACGAAATCATAGAAATTTCCAATTTACATAGTTCAATAATACAATATACCAAATTCAAATATAACATATCTCAATGCATCAATTTAGCGATTAGTTATCATACAGATGGAATATTGCGTCAATCTATGTTATGAAAAAAATATTAAAAATTTGCAGGAATATATTTTTCTTTTCTACATTAAATTATAACAGAAAAATCTTGAGAAGTTTTGTTCTCGTGAGTTTCACGAGAAGTGATCGTTCTTGATAGTGCAAGTTTACAATTCTTGTAGGATATTTATGTAGATAATGCTGCGAATAAAGCAAAATAAAAAATTATAAATTTAAATTATAAATATTAAGCTTGTTCAATTAGTTTCTAGACTCGTTTAAAATAAAAATTAAAAATTAAAAAATTGTACGTGAATATTTTATTTTTTCAATTTGCAATGCTAATAACTTGAAAAGTTTCAGAAAACGAATAATCTTTCGCGACATCTTCATGAAGAAGAAATTTGTTTAAATTTCGCTGGTAAATTAAACCGTTAAAACATGGAAATAGGATAATCTGCAGAATAATCAATCGCTAAATTGATGCGTTGAGACATCATATGCAATCTTGCATATTGCATCGCCACCATGATCAGCTAATATTTTCCGAGAACACGAATCCCCGCCGCAAGACCTTCAATGCGATACCGTCGCGTCGGAGAAAGGGTAGGAGAAAGAATCAGGCGAGTGTGCTATTAAGGCCAAGAGAGAAATCGTGAGTGTATCGCAGAGGAACGCGCATAAGAAAAAAAAGGAAAGAAGCTACCGATCGAGTGCACTAGCAACGGATTCCAAGACCGGGAGAACCGATCGTTCGTTCCCCAAGGTCGTTCGCACGAAGCACTAGCGATTATATCATCGCCATTAAATGGCGAGCCGTCGTTCAATCTGCATTATGTTTCCGAAGCGACGGTCATCAGAAGTATCAAAGCCACTAAACGATCTCTGATGGTTAGGTTTAACGATCTACGACGTAATAGCGCCGACTTTGTTGCAGTAAGCCGATTATTATGAGCGAGTCGAATCAGCATGTATAGTCCGTACTAACTTGGCGATTCGTGGCTTCTGCAAATTATGGTTCTACCTAATCAGGAACAGTGATGACCTATGTTATTAAATAATTTACATTATAGAATAATTTATATTACAATGCAATTGGTTTAGATATGATATTGCAACGTGAGGGAGCTTTGAGATTTCATTTGCAAGGCATCTTGGAAGTAATATCATAGCCGCTATTACGTACAATTTATCGAGTTTTGTGTATTATAAAATTCCTTATGAAACGTTTCTTTAACTCACGTGCTGAACATAGGTTTGAATAAATACGCATATCGTAAGATATGCAAATTACTAGCCGAGGAAGAATAAATTTGCAATATTTCGTACTCTTGAATTTTGTGAGAATTAATTACCTCTTATAGCAAGTTTATAATTCTTGTAAAACAGATAATATGGAACAAAATTCAGTAACAAAGCGAACAAAAGTATCTATGTGATTTTCGAAATAGAGAAATCAATTTTATTCGCCATTAATAATAGGTTAATTAACTTTTACGTGCCAATTACTTGGTTAGATTCCAATTACTCGGTTTATTAATTTCGAAAATAAGAAAGCACGTTAACGTTGTACTAAATACATTAGTGCCATTTATTATTTAATTAAGCAATCGCATGTTGGCGCAACGATTATTGATTCATTATAACGTCTTGATGAGAAGTATAAATTGCATATACAATATGAGTCATCAAGTATTGCAGCAACATATCAAATTCTACGCACTCGTGAAAATATATATATGTCTTTATGACAAAATCATACACTGTTAAAAAAATCTGTATTAAAAATAATGTAGGAAGTTTTTTGGCAGATACCGTATATGAAATTTTAAATACAAACAAAGTGATTTAGTTGAACGACCCAACTGGCCAATTTTATTATTAAATTACGACGTTTCGACCATAGGTTTTGGTCCTTATCAAGTATAAAATTAATCTATGTCATATGAAAATAAGGTGTGTCAAACAAAATATCCTATTAATCATGAATTTCTTCCCGGAAACCAATCAATCTAAAAAATATTTTGTGTGTCATAACTTGTTAGTTCTTTAAGCCATAGCACTAAATAAAAAAACGATGTAAAATCGCGTTTCATTCGTAGTCAGAAGTTAAAACTATAAATTATTAATAAATTAAGAGAACGAGAGACATGATACATTGTGGCACACGTCATCACACTTTGAAAGTCAACTGAACACTAGTGTTCAGTGTTTAGTGCTCTTAATTTATTAATAATTTATAGTTTTAACTTCTGACTACGAATGAAACGCGATTTTACATCGTTTTTTTATTTAGTGCCTGTCTCTTATACACATCTAGATGTGTATAAGAGACAGAGTTATGACACACAAAATATTTTTTAGATTGATTGGTTTCCGGGAAGAAATTCATGATTAATAGGATATTTTGTTTGACACACCTTATTTTCATATGACATAGATTAATTTTATACTTGATAAGGACCAAAACCTATGGTCGAAACGTCGTAATTTAATAATAAAATTGGCCAGTTGGGTCGTTCAACTAAATCACTTTGTTTGATTATTACTGGCGAAGCAAACGATTATTTCTTTAATTTTAAATACAAAGTTGAAAATTAAAGGAGTAGTATTTCGAAAATAAAAATATCGAGCAGTAATTTTACTATGCTCATCTGTTTGCTCATATACAAATGTTCTCATTTTCAATCGAAAATATGTATTATTACTATGCGTATTCAAAAAAATCTTAAACGGGTTTTTAATATTCAATGTTGTGTGTATTAAATTTCATATTAGTGATTAAAATACATGTTTATATATAAATTTAGCTATACAAGTGCAAGAATTTTTATTTCAGATACTCAGTTTGTAAATTTCATTTACCGTAGTATCGTAAATGTGTTGTAAATTTCATATCTTTTTTAACAGTGTATAGTATGAAGTAATAATTGAAATAAAGAATAATAAGTGAGATTAAAATGAAGAAATCTTGATTTATTGAGGGTAAAAAGATATACACGATAATTTATCTCTTCTCACATAAAAATAAAACGCTTGCCGATTGGTCGGTTTATACACTGAGAAAAAAAATTAGTTGTACGGATTAAATTTGTATAGTTGTTGATCCAATGGTTGATTCAACAATTATTAAGTTGTATTAAAAAAAAGGTACAGTTCATTCATGTCAACCACCAAAATTTTTTAATCAAGAATTAGTTAATTCAACTAATGTTCAGTTAAACCAACTAATGTTTAGTTGAACGTATCGGACTAAATATTTTAGTTGGATGAAACACATTTTGCGTTTTTCAACAAATTTTTTTTCTCAGTGTATGGTTACACGAATTTTTAACACCATGTACCTGAGTAAACTAGTGTATCACTCTATGACAATATAAGATACTTTTATCAAAGAGTTTGAAACAGAAAATAATTTTACATTTCACATACAGCATTCCTTTTTGTATTGTTTAAAATGTAACAAGTATGTCAGTTTCAGCAAAAAAATTCCAAGTATTCAAGCAAAGAACAGAAAGAAAGAGAAAATAATGTAATAAATAGAACTGAAAAAGTTAATCCAGATAGTTAACATGGAAAGTAAAATGCCACTTAAATTCGCATACATACGTAAAGTCAACCTCGTGTATAACCGTGTATGAGTTTCAATTCTTCGATAATTATAATACCGGTACCGTAAAAGTGCCGCGTGAAACAAGCAGTGCTTTCTACACCAGAGGGGAAATCATGCGCAACGCGCGATCTTAAACTCATTTTCATCCGTTCGTTATCCTGCGCGAAAAAACGAGCGCGTCGCCAGTGTCTCTCCTGTTGCACACCATCTTCTCGCATTCAAGAATCAAGACTAATCGCTTATCTGTCGTGTTTCAATTCCGTGACAAATTGCGAAATCGGTCGCGTATAATTAGGAAATGCAGCAGATTTCTGCGTGGAAACTCGCAAAATCGAACGCGTTCACGAAGCAATACCGCGGTTTTACTTTTACCACAATCTTTTACCGCTCCTTTACGCTCTTTTACGCCAGTCGCGCGGCGAATGCAGGTCAGCCGACGAAGACGAGAACGCGTTCGATGAAATCGAACTGTTTTTGCGGAGTATGCTTAACTGCAAAATGTTAATTCCTGGCGATGTTTCTCTTTTTACCCGAAAGCCGGCTAGAAGTCATTTCGGACCTCTTGCATTACCGCGATCGTTTGTTCGGTAAGTGATTACGAGATACGGTAATTGACGTAATAAAGATGCAAATAGATAATGCGTCTCTGTTCCGTCAATCATAGCACACGATAAACGATCTGATAATGTCTGTAACAATATAAATAGCACGCATATTGTCGCAGCTGCGCACGATTAGGATTAGGTTACGATTAAGTACAAAGATAACGTTTTTTCTTTTTTGTAAGTACAAAGAAAGAATATGTTCGTATTGTCATGCAGTTTTTACGCGATACATATGATTAAATATGTAACATTTATATAATTTCTCTCGAATTACAAAAATGCGAGAGAGTGAAAAGTGTATTTACGCCGTCTTCGAAAAGTGGGTCGCAGTTGGTAAAAACCAGTATGACGCAAAATAAAGATACAAAAACTGCCAAATGATGTCCTCGAAATGCAACTTTGTTAGTACCAGAGTAAAAATAAATGTATCTTCTTTTTTTCTTAGTATGCTTGATATTATGTGCCTGTAGTTGAATAATCAGCAATATGTTAATTAGGCTCACCAGAACTATGAATAAATTTAAAATGCATTAAGTGTGTATTAAAATGCACTAGACGATCGTTTAAATGTAAAAAAATCCGTGAACTCGGCAGTATCCCGAATTCACGTGCTTCCTCGAAGAGCGGAGCCAGACTATGCGCGTTTTACGCGAATATTCGTGATTCGAGTCATGTCATCCTTGTTGTTTATCAAATGATAAACAAGGATGAACAATGCTCGAATCACGAATATTCGCGTAAAACGCGCATAGTCTAGCTCCGCCCGAACTACGTACATCGTACAAAAATCTTTCGAGGAACAGAGGTGGTGAGGAAATCGAGAGGGCGTGTTGCACGACGAATCTCATTACTACGGAGATGAATTAAACGGATAATTGACAACTGCCGATTACGATCGTCCGGTGTGACATTGATTGCGACATCTCAGAACGACCAGGCACCGTAAACAAGCCGCGAACGAGGACGTCTCAGAAAATCAGAGGGGGGGATGAAACACGGTCCGACATCGGAGTCTGACGATTGTCCAGTTTGTGTATCGACGATCAGATTGGCCAAGATCGCCGCTTACCGATCGCAGAAAATCCCGCCGCCACCGGTTGTTCAAGCAAGTCGAGCATGTGCGAGCGAGCGAGCAAATGAACGAACGAATGAGGCGGATAAATGTCTGCTTTCTCTGCATACTCGCCTCCGGTATTTGAACGAGTGTTGCAATTTCGTTGTTGTCGTCGTCGTCGTCTGTCGTCGTTATTTATGCAGGATCGGTTGAAAAGAGCGCGATGCCAATTATACTTTAACTCTTTATAATAGGGAAATAAACAGATAGAGATAGAATATATATATATAAAAGAAAAAAAGAGAAAGAGAGAGTAAGAAAAAAGAGAGGGAGAGGGAGAGAGAGAGAGAGAGAGAGAGAGAGAGGGGGAGAGAGAGAGAAAGAGAGAGAGAGACGGCTTAATATAAGAATTTTTACATTTTCAACATAATAAAAGTGTATTTTTTTCGTTACTTGTATGAATATTATTTTCACATAACATGAATATATTTTCTTATTTTTTTCTTATTATCATCGGTGATTTACACCTGTGGTTATTTAATTATAAATATTAATTTAAATTAGAACTACGAATATATTTAAGATGTGTTAAGAATTTATATTTAAAAAATACACTATAAATAGATATATATATAAAATACACTATAATTAAATATAAAATAGTATAAATTATTTTCTATATTTATTATATATATAAAAAATTATATAGATACTTACGATTAAAGGAATGGTTACGTTAAGATAATTGATTATCATAGTAAATAGTTTAAGATATGTGGTAACAAAATATACCACCATGGTATATTTAAACATACACTTACAAAACATACATTTCGATACAGTTCGATCCTCCAATTATCCTTAAGCCACACTGCCTGTAGATACGATCTTTACCGTCGTTTCTATTTACTGCTTGGTATTTTGAGAAGAGTGCAAAAAGACGATATGCTTGGAAAAGAACATTTAGCTACGCAAGTGACCTCGTTTAGGATATAATCGATTATACGTTGTAGTGGTGGGCTGACAAGATGCAAAGCCGGGTTGAAAGATATACATTGCGGTGTCGAAAGCCTCGAGTGTTTGCCTCCGCTTTAAAAATTCTTGTATGCATCGTTCATTTCTTCGTTAGAGAAACACTAAGCTAGAACCGAAGTCAAACGGCGATATTTGTGCTGACAGATTATTTCCAAGTAAACGACATTTCATTATTAGGAATTTTTTGTACACAGAAATCGAGTGCGATAAACACAAAGAGACAGACGTCTGAAGAAACTTAGTAAGATTTAATTTATTTTGAAAGTTGGAATCTCAAATCATTAATATTTTTATAGCGCATATGGAAAAAGTAGATATATCTTAACCTTAATAAATTAACACACAAAACTTCATTATGGAATATTATTAACTTGTGAACTGGGTAACAAAGAATTCGTGACCTAATGAAGAATGTATTGAAAAACAACTTTGAATGTATAATCCTCCTGAATATGGATAACGTCCACAAACGTATTTAAAATTATGCAAACAATTGTATCAGTAGTAACATTGTAGTAACCTGAAACTACTGCGAGCTACAACAAACGCTATATCTTACATATAATAGCTTCATGTTATAAGGCATTGAACTTTTCGTGTAAAACGCTTTGCGGTAATGACTGCTTTAGTCATCGTTAGCCCAACGCGTTGAACTTTTCACTTAAGATTATGTCGTTAGCGCGGTTTGACCCGAGTGTATATTCTGCATACACACATACGTGAACACATATACGAAGTAAAGTATTCTTCACAGAGATATTACTGCTGATAACGTAACTCTGGACTGTAAATGAATTTTTATTCCTAAATGATTGATGATCCATTTGATGTCCGAGAGATGCTCCGTTTAATATAAACATTAATAATCATATAAAGTTTTCCTTTTATTAAAATTGCGCGATTAAACGTGCGATTATAGTCGGTCCTGTTATTCTGCATCGCCTAATTAATTTGATTTCACGACGTCATAAACACATCTAGCGCTATTGCTGCAACTGGAAAGGTCCTCCGGTAGATTTCACATTTAGTAGGTTTACCTCGGTAAGTAAATGAAAATGTCAAAAAGTCACGGTTTATACATACACGGTTCGCTTATCTCATCGCGCGATTTATGAGAATCGCGAAGGTATGACGTGCATATCTAACGAAGAAATACCTTTGTTTTAATGTTGCGCATTGTCGGAATGGAACGCCTCTGTGAACGGTATATCATTTATATGAATATTTATCGATCGCATGTCACATTTGCTGCGGTTGCACCGTGTTTTCGTAACAAAACGCAATTGATAATGCAATAAAATCAGTCCGGTGCATTGTACTTGTTTGGAAATTTTGCTTATATACCGTTTGATTTATGAGGCCAGTATCTTTTAATTATTTTATCAAACAAAAGAAGATAATACGTTCGAACAGCATATCTTATAAGAGTTGTATAATTCTACACAATACTATATAAAATTATATATTTTATATTATATATAATTCTATATAATACTATAATTATATATTATACATATAATTATAATATAATGTATATAATTCTTTCCTTTTTATAAAATAAAATTAATAACACAAACATATGTTATTTATATTGCGTATATTACGTATATAATAATATATTAACACGCCCGCAGTCAAAAAAACGTATATTTTTGAATATTTAAATTCATGAATTTAAGCCTCATATATAGGATAAACTGAAAAAAAGTTACGGACATTTGTTTAGAATTTAATGAAAAAGTAATAAAGATTATAAGCTTACTGTACACTGAAAAAATAATTTTGTTGTCATAATCAAAATTTGGTAAATCAATTAATTTGGTTAATATAGACTCAACTAAATGTTTAATTACTCCAACCAAAAAATTTGATCCCTTCTATTTACTAAATAGTATTTAGTTCCTGCAACAAAAATATTTTTCAAATATAAATATGAAAAGCCCATTTGGTCCCTTCTATTTAGTTCCTGCAACAAAAATATTTTTCTTGCTTTAATATTTTCTTTTAGATATTTTTTCCTCTTAATTTTGTAATTGTAATGTCAAATAACATTTACTTTCAAAATAATATTTACTCTTGGTGCCCAATTTTGGGGACTCTCCTTACAAGAGTCATCATTAGAACATGAATGAAAAATCTCATAATGCTGTGTCTTTTCCATCTCCTGTGGTTTTTTACTTACGAGAAATGGAACTCTGCCGCGTCCATCTGGCGGCGATGCCGTGTACTACTCGCGAGTGAGCAGCACGTTGTCTTTTCGCTTTGTCGAATTTTGTGCTGTCTGGATATAATACTTATTATAAATTAATACAATTGGAATAATTACAAATTTTTTGCAAAATTCATTTACTTAATAATACAAATAGTTTTATTAATAGCGAATTTTAAATTAATGATAATGAAACCAAAAAAATTAAGCAAATAATTTGGTTGCACTAATTTAAACGAATTTGTGAATTTTGCTCTGTCTATAATAAATTTGATTGGCGCAAGTAAAATATTTTGTATTGTTAATCATAATGTGTGTACCAAATATTTTGGTTGCAGTTAAAAATTAATTTTTTTCAGTGTAAATCTACTATAGCTTTGTAACATAATCTCCTTGGAATATGAACTTGAAACATTTTAGACTTTGGACAAGATATACACAATTATCAAAAAGTTTTAGTTTTTTAATAATAATAAATAAGTGCGCATTAAAAATAAATCTACAATTTTCATTCTCACTTAAGTAGAATTCTTTCTTATAGAAAAATACAATTTTGTATATCATTAACTTAACACTTTCACAACCGGCAATTTTAGCATGCGACCTAAAACTTGGAGCTACGTGCAATTTCTAAAAATCTATAACTGGTTGTCGCAGGATTCTGGCAATCCTAAAATAAGAATGAAAATTTTAAAAAATTGCTTTATAATATCATGCTTGTAATCACTTGTTGTCTGAAATTGAAAAAAATTTAAATGTTATCATAGATTTTAAAATGACATAAAATTACGTCAGCGGCTACGAATGTGTTAATAGTGTACTAATAAACAACCACTGCAAGCTACAAATGCAAACTGACTGTCTGTCCATCATACAGCATCTATTAATTAGCACTCATAAAGGTATTTTTTAGAAACAGGAAGAAACTTGTATGCGTAAAAAGAGTTTGACGTCACTAATAGTGGAGGAAAACAAATATTGATCATTTGAAACAACCTTGCATCGAAAGAAAATAATATTAAACCAGTTTACTTTTATCATTATACTTATCAGTGGAAACAATTTAAACAAAGAGTTACACATATGAGCATGAGCGCATTCGTCGCAAATAATAATCCTTTTTGTGGGGATCCAAATAAATTATATTACAAATACATACGAATGAAGGAAAGGGATTGAAAGGTAAAAGAAATTGCAACAGATAATGTGTTTCTCTATTTTTCTGCATATCGTTTAAGTGTTGACGTAGATGCAGAAAAATGAGTATTGATTAAGAAATTATATTATGCAAATAGATACGTACATGTGTCACGCTTCTATAAGCATGTAATCCTCATGATTAGGACAATTGGGAGCGCATAATAAATTTGCAATCACATAGTATATTGTGCAATTGCATTATTGCCACTATTGGTCCGACAATGTATTAAAATTTATGTATTTGCATATTTGAGAATCTGAAAAATATAAATATTGATGAATCACGCTACGACCGACAAGTTATTCATTTTATTTTATAAAAGGAGGAGAAATTATACATGAGACAACTTATAAGAAGAGTTGAATGCGATCGAAAGCTTCGCAAAACCGGCAGACACCGCATAAATAATGGTTGCAATACAACAGGCGCATTATTCAGTTTGGCGAGGCATTCGGTGTAAACGCAATATACAATTAACGGTTAACTTTATGAATATAAATTTTTAATATCTTTATTATCAAGAGACATAGAAAGGAATTGTATATCTACTATATATATATTTACCTATCATAATTAGCACTATTTAACTAATTAATATTTCGATTAATATTCAATTTGCTAATTTATCTAAAAATATACTTAGAATTATTATAATTATATATTATAATGATTATGGTTCTATAACCAACAGTTTTACATTTATTTTTATGAGAAAAGTAGAAACTTTATATAAAATTTCTAGTAAAGTAGATATAAAATATCTTTTATTAGAACTAAATTATACTTTAAAATATTACGATAAATTGAAACTAATTTCTATTATTAATTAACCAAGAATTATCTCATCCAATAATTATAATTTTATATAATACTAGATGTGGCGTTTGTTTCTCGCGCGCTTCGCGCGCTCGGTATGTGGTTCACGCACGTTCTTCTTCTGGACGTTGCAGCACGATGGCACATAGCCTATGTTACTCAGGATCTAAGCTATCCACCAGTGAAAGATTTTTTTCAAGTCGGTTCAGTAATTTCTGTGATTACCCCGAACAATAGAATAAACAAACTTTTCTTCTTTATATATTGGTATAGATAATATAGTTTCGGGCATTAAAAATAATTTCAAATCCGAAACGACGGAAGATTTTATTAAGATTAGATGAAAATCTCTTTAGCTATTTTTATCACATATATGTATCATTTTTTTAGATATTTTTATAATATATTTTGATTTACTTATCACAATTATTCTATTATCCGTATCTAGCCTATTATCGCCAGAAACAATTATAATATTTTTTTAGTTTGTTATTATGCATTTGCAAAATGTTTTAATGACTTTATTTTCTTTATGTTTCCGATAATGTACACGTGCGCGATATTAATTAAAATATTTAAAAAAGTCTTGGTAAAGTACACTATTTATGCATTATTGGCATTATTAAATCAGTAATTATTACAAAGCTGCACATATATTACTGAATCGTTTACTTGGATTTATTTCTTAGACACGTGTAATATGGTAATAATCACCGGAGGAAAACACGCATTAATAAAAAGCAAATCTTTCCGCGTATATAAATAAATGACGAGAAATATGTCACGCAATACGTGTTATGATACCTTTATCGGAGATAAAATCGTATTTAATCACATCAAAGCAACGTCTTGATTTCTCAGATTAATATTGGTATACGTAAAAATAAAAAAATTATTTAATTCATACCTACATATTTAAAAACTCATAATATTAGAGAATACAATCAAACAGAAAATAGAGAAGATTCAAAGAATGTATATTGCCGTGTTTCTTTGAATAAATTATTGACGTAAAACAAATTGACGTAGCATTTCATTTAAGTAAATGCAAGGTTAACGGAATTTCCTCGGAATAATGATAACATAAAAAGTCCTTAATCCGCTACTTTTTTTTACTAGAGTTCACTACTTCTACAAACCGTTTGTAAATCCCCGCATTGCTTTAACACAGAAGATATATTTTACATAAATTTATTATTACATACTAAATTAGTCTACTTTGTTTTATTAATTCGATTATTTCATATTCAATTGTAAGCACGATATTATTTTGGTATTTGACATTTATTAGTGTAAATATATAAACAACAAATAAAAGTTTAGAAATAAATAAAAGATTACACATATCGTGGATATAAATAAATAAGATAGAAAATACTATTATATTATGTAAATTATTGTGTGATATTCGGTAAAAATAAAGTAAATTAATTTAAATTATTTAAATTAATTTAATTTAAATATTTAAATTAATTTAATTTAAATATTTAAATTACTTATCCTTTTCACTAAAGAAATGTAAGAATGTATTAATTTAATTCACATAAATGCACTTTTGTATGCAACCAGTAATACTAGTAATGAATGCTTTTATGGAGTCTTCTTCGTTCACACATCGTTCTTTTTAAACTACAAAGGATTCAAAAAACTTTCGAGGTTCCTGAAAAAGATCTACTGTATCGTGCATCTGCTTCCAAAGTAAAATGTAGCAGGACATCCAAAATAAATCGTGACTTCAAGTCAAAATACTTTCTATTGTAATACAGAATAATTTTGAATAATTAATATCTTAAGTTATAGAACGTCCCAAAGAAGATAGTGAACTTGCTATTTGATTAAGAATGCGTGAATGCTTGCCACATTACTGAATTTCATTAATAATGATCTCAAACATGCATATCGCTAAAATTCCGCAAAAATACGGAAATGCCCTTGATTGCTACGTAAAACAGGTTTTCCTACCTACTAAGTAGAATATTAGCAACTTAACATATATTAATTAGAATATAATTATTCGTCTAGTGCAACTTTTAGACTTTTGCAATAATTAAATGTACCTTACATAATACTAAGGATCTAATCGACAGTTTCGATTCAATTATTTGTCATACCAATTAAATGTATGGTCCAACATATTTTATCAAGCAAAAACTTAATTCTTTAACTTGTTTAAAATAATCAAAATAAATATTATATACAGACAAGAATAATGTATCACGTAAATAATATTCTTGACGTTTTACAAATCAAATGTTATTCTCAGCAAAGTAATTAAATTTACTAAATTAAAGTTTCAACTCACACATTCTGATTAAAATGAAACTTCTCACGTATCGAAAAATCCAAAACACAAAGTTCTCAGTTATCGCCAGTTAAACTATCAGAAAATTGATTTATGATATTATTAACATTTTTACAGCATTATATTTTACTAATTTATATAAATTAATTTTAGATAAAATTATTTTAAAAAATGTAAATGTAACATAAATTAAAAAATTAAATTATACTGCTATTTACGTAGTAGCTTTTTATTTCGTTACATCACAGCATATAAATTAATTTATTTTTGTGCACGGTGATTAATTGATTTATTTTGCTACATTTTTCTTGCGAGAAAATAATCGTTCGAAGAAGAATAGATAACACGAAGTGCGATTATGTCCACTTGTTTGTCTATCGAAAACAATACATTTAGAGAGAAATAGAAGCGTTTCCACAGCATTGAATATTTATGAATTTACACTAGGATAGCAATTATTAACTCGTGCACAATAAACTATTAATTTGTGCGTAATCGTTCGTAATATATCTTTCAAATCTTCCTTTCTTTGTTTGCACTGCCAAAACAACTGAATCAATATTAAACGACTTATCTGACAATGAGTAACAAAGGCAAGAAATTCACCAAATCCGAAAGATATCGAAAATGCGAAAAGTCAAAAATTTTATACAATAAATATAAATTTATCTAAAAGAGGCTTTTTGAATTTACTATTACTCAAGAATACAAAATTTCATAAGGAAATATTATGAATATAAGGTTATATTCAAGCGAAACGAACGAAATTGTGCAATGCTCAGTTTCTTTTTGCATAACTTACATAATTATTAGCAATAAATTATTGTAATACGAGAAAAGGAAAAAGTTGTTTTGAGAAATAAAGAACAAAGGACATTCGGTTTACATGTTGATTTATTGATACATATTGAAACGATTGCAAAATTATACGTATTATTATTATAAAGTATCTATTATATTTTCCTAAAATTTTTTGGAATGTCTTATTTAAACATTTATTTCGCTAAAATAATGAATTGTAGATACATAAAAGTTTGCACCTGCTACCCAAAACGATTAACTATTATGCTAATTAAATTGTGAAAGATTTATTATATCTGTCAAATAAAATTGAAAACAAAATTTTAACAAAATCAATGCAAAATTGTCACCACAGGTCGTAGTATATTTTTTTTCTTTCTAGAGAGAAATTTTTCAGTTTTATTTTCAAAAAACTTCGATTTTCTAATTTTAATAAAAAACATGATGGAAAAATGACGAATCTTTTACGTCAATCTAATACAAAACAAAGTTTTTTGCGTTACTTGAAATTCAAAAGTCCAAAACTCGCAGTTTGATGTTTTTGCAAAACTCACGATTACATAAACAAAAAGCTAAAAATATTGACATGTTGACGATTTAGACCCATATTTTATTTCGATTAAGTAGGTGACGCTAGATTACAGAAGTTGTGTCAGCAGCAACATCGATTGTTTGGCTTCAATCGTATCGTGCTGACAAACCGTAATTTTCATAGCTGCATCACATAGTAGGCGGATTATCTTCTTACGATATCAATTTCCAACATGCCGAGTTCCACATTGATCGATGTCCGACAGGTTCCTAACTGCTCAAGTTCTTCGTAAGATTCTCTGTGACCGTATCTGACACACATTTGGTTGTTTGCTGACAAACAGATTTTCAAACAGTATACCGTATAGTGATCGTCCTTGCCCGATATTAAAAATATAGTATTGAATATTTTAGATTTTTCTTATATTATATTATTTTTAAATATTATTTTTAAATATAATTGAATATTTTAGATTTTTCTTATATTATATTATTTTTAAAATTCTTTACATTATAATTAATTCTACTCTCTTTAGAAAAGACCAAAACCCATGGTCGAAAAAGCGTCGCGATTCGCGATATATTAATTTAAATTAAGAACTGGCTAAGTTGAGTCGAAATAAAAATCTCTTCTGTGGTTATATAATTTTGTTTTCAAAATGATCATTGAATGACCATTTTGTAATTTTTTCCCTTCATTGATACATTATTATTAGGCTTCACAAAGAGATATATTGCGATTACTGGGGTAATTAATAAATGTCGGACTTCTAATCGAAAAAAGCAAATTCCTAAAAACTTGTTTAAAGGATATAAATTTTGCAAAGTCGTGTACGTTTTATAAAATATTATAATTAAATCAATTTACAATTAACAATTTCGATACAAATCAGTTTACAATTTCAAAACTGGTAAAATAATATTTTAAAAGTGCTATATATATAACATAGAGTTTCTCAATATCAGAAAAATAATTTAACAAACAATAAAAAAATTATCAATGATATTACTACAGTATAATTTTTTAAGTGTTAAGGTATATATATCCTGGGGTAATAGTTTCTTTGTTCGTTGAAACATTATATGTTGAAATCGCTACTTGTCCAATTTGCACTAGCTTCCTGATCATTCGCCCGATGTAAGATTGCATCAAGTGCTTAATTGCGTATGATAGAAATGAGAATTAAGTAAAAAATGCAATATTGTGCAATAACGTAGCTAAGAACAATGCAAGTGACGAGTATTTTAGGGATGCCAACTTTTATGCAATATTATTTGGAAAGTTGATATGCGTTGCCAAATCGAGAAGTTTAAGAAATATTTAATGATTTTGCAATATTTAATACGTAGATAATTAAAATTACTGACATTTTTATAAACATTTTATAACTATACTTCTTTTTTAATTTTTATTGCATTTTTTATCTGAGAAGTGTAAACTTATCACATTACAATAAACGTTGCTATTTAAATTGTGTGAACGTAAAAAACTAAGAATCAGTAAACAAGTTTTTCTCTTTTTACGTATGTTATAATACCGGTATCTTTTAAATGATCGGCGCAACGATCAAACAATGAATTGAAGCTATGACGTTGGACTTAATATTTCCTTAATGACACTTAATGTCAATGCAACAAAACCTATACTTAAACAAAGCAAGAATCTGAGAAATATGCAAGAGATGTGCGCAAGAGATATCTAATAAGATTAAAACATTTTAAAAAATTAAATCTTTTAAAACATTTTAACATTTTAACATTTTAACATTTAAAAAATTAAATCTTTTAGACTTTTATGATATCTGAGAAAAAATTACAAATTTTTAAATAAAGAACTGACGGTTATTTATAGATTCTTATTTGTGAAAAGGTTTATATTTTATTTGTCTATATTGCATTATAAACTCGCCAAGAGGAATTAATAATTTTTAGTATTAAATTCGCGTGAA
Source organism: Aphaenogaster rudis (assembly GCA_003063815.1). Lineage (NCBI taxonomy): Eukaryota > Metazoa > Arthropoda > Insecta > Hymenoptera > Formicidae > Aphaenogaster > Aphaenogaster rudis. Next base: position 141,531 of record NJRL01000504.1, read on the forward strand.
AGTCTGCGTGAGTTACGTTAAAGCAAAATTGATTAACTTTGAATGTGAAGTAAGCCGATTCAGGTATATTTCTAAATAAATATGTTTGCGAATCGTGTCGACTGATTCATTGCCATTGCGTCAACTCTATTTTGCTAAAATTATATAATTTATCCATCTACAGCATTGAAGGACAAAAGTAAACGTGCCTTAATTACACGTCGATTGCGAATTTTAACGAATCAAATTTTTAAAAGAAGTGGATGAACAAACGGACGGTTAAATCCAAAGTCCAAGGACACGTAGTTAATCCTGTACCTTTACATATGCTACCGGGGACAAAAAGGACCCCTCTTGACCTCAGTTTTGAAATGCGTTTACGCGATGGACGTCCGTCTCTTTTGGTACTTTGCACCTCTTGTCTTTAAGAGGAACAAAATGGTGAAGTCCGTCAAAGAAATTATATCTGACATTCGATGCCAATTGCTTCATCCTGCCAAATATGATTTACAACACTTGTGTATCTTAAGAATAACGGTAGAAGGGGAAGAGAAGAGTTCCAAGGTATCTCACAAAATTACGTAATATTCATTTGATATACGTAGCTCTTTTAATCGACATAAATAGAGGCAATTATGAAAATGCAACAGGCACTCTACACACTTCATTTGTTTTTAATTCAAGGTAAATATTTTTCAATCTTCCGTTTTTCAAAACCTTTTTTAAACTTTATGTGTTCCTTAAAGTATTCTCGATTGCATCTTATAAAAAACAGTATTATCCTACGCATTATAAAGATTTCCGGAGATTTGTTTGTAAACGTAAAATCATTCTTTTTCATGAGAAATAAGACAAAAAGTAAACTTGTACATATAAAAAAATGCAGCAAAAATGTAATTCTTGTGAGATTCGAATGGAAAAAATGCATTTTCCGAGGAAACAATATCTCATGCTAACAAACAGTTTCCTCTCTCTCTGCTCTGAGATTACATATTATACGAGTCTGAGCTTAGGTATAAAAAGCAGAACGTTATTATCAACATGCACCGATACGCATTCTTAGGATATGATCTTTGGTTTCGGACTATTCCATTATACGTCAATATTAATTACTACATTATTTAGACATAATTAGTACTACTTATTACTATTAATATGCTAATACTAGTTATTACTTTTTATTCTTATATCTTATTTGTTATGTTCTTGTTTTTATGTTTCTTGTTTTTTTAACGATTACTGGACTTCTTGTTTTTTTATGTTTCTTGTTTTTTTAACGATTACTGGATTTCTTGTTAATATTACATGTGATAATTATTTATTACTATAAAACCATTTATAATTAATACTGTACAAAGTATCCGACGATTAGCAGAAAGAAAACGGATAGCATTGCTTTTTATGTTTCTTTTAAAGACAATGTCTCTTTACAGAGAATATACATATATAGAGAATATTACCATAATATTAATACTATTACTATAAGGATAATTAATTAATTATCAATAATAATCAATAATTAATAATCAATGAAGATAATATTATTTAACAATTTTAAAAATATGTTTAGCAATATCTGTAATAATATTTTTTTATTGCAATATCTCATTATCAATCAAATTAAAATATTATTAACATTAATTTTACTTCAAATAGATAACGTAGCAATATTTATTTTTGTTCCTAAAATTTATTTTTTAAGAAGATCTAATTAATCTTTAATGACTCGCTGAAAACTATTGGCATCCCGATGTTCTAGTAAATAAAAAGCGACTTTAAATTTAATAAGAAATAACGTTACACGTTTATTTTTTTCATCGATACTAAAACAGTTTTGTATAATATTATTAATAAATATTATAGGAATAACGAAAAAACTTTATAAAACCACGAACATTTAAATAATTTTTTCATGGCAGATAATTAAAGCAAACTAGCCGCAAATTAATTTTCATGTAATATCAATTTTCAAGAGAAAATATGAAATTTATTAGATGCACATTTTCGCGCGCGATTAACGAAGAGCAAATTATGCGACTTCCTTTAATTTCGTTGGAAGTCATCGCCCGTATGAGATGAGAAGTCGCATGTATGAGGGAAAATATAAGCTCTTAAAAGGGACGGAACTGCCAGAAATGAGACAAGTGCGATACCGTGATGGTACCTCTCAGATCAATCTCGACATCGTCGATCCTCACCGGAGGCGCACCGGTTTCAAACGGCACGTTGACCTTGGCCGAAGGACCTCACGCCCGTGGTCCGTCACCGTTGAGAAGATACCTTTCCACTTCTCCTCGGACAGCCACCTGAGTGAGGCGACCTTGACTGAGTGCAACGCGGGGTTCGCAGACGATCACCTAAGGCCCCGTGGTGCAGCCCCTCTCAAGCGCGCTTGGACCCCACTTGGGTTAGCCAATACTTAAACCGCGGGCCCACCGCGCCGCGGACTATTCCTGCAGCATCGGCCGTTGGACCCGTAAGCTCACATACGCACGCCCTCACTGCACGCGCGTACACGCGTCGTAACATCGGATACACATCGCGCGCGTCCTTCCGCCCACGGAACCGATTATAGTACCTGATATAGGTACTTACGCGATCGCGTATGTCATTTCGCGGGGACATATGTAGCACCCAGACGCACGGTGTGCCTCGCTGATCCTGACCCAGCGAGAGAAGGACCGGGTGCACAGTGACGAGAGCCACCCTTTGAAGTCTTCACGACCCTTCGCCACTCGGAAGAAGGGGATACCTTTCGCGAGCGGCATCCCGTCCAGTGTCCACCGTCAATCGACGACGGTGTCCAGGACGCTGGTGTAGGGAAGTACAGTGCCAAAGAGTCAAGTGGTGGAATCTCGGATGGTCCGTTTCATGGGTAGCTCGGCATTGATGCGGCGCCGCTAAATCACGCAGGGATCGGTGATTTCGGTGACGAGGTAGCTAGGAGCAGGAGTGGTGAAGTGCACAGTGCCGGCCAGTTTCCGATCTCGGCGGAGCGTGAGTGGAAGGTAAGCGCATACGTTTCGAAAACTTTGGGGTGGAGAGCGGAACGTTTCACCGAGCGAGAACGACTGAAAACGAATTTCCGCGACGAGAAATCGAATCGACTCCTTAAACGGATCGCCGCGCGCGAGTCGTAAAAACCTGCGCTGTGAAAAACCCGCGTGTGCGCGAATTGTCCTCGTATCAATCACCCTCCAAGAAAGAAAGAACTGTACGTTATGAGACAAAAGATGAGAACAACTCAATAAAATAATTGATGCAAGACTCTGTATTATGGGAGGAATGTAAAAGAATTTTTTTTATCAGGAAAACACACGTATTTTCTCTTGTTTTATGCATTTTTCTCAAGTGACGAAAATATTTTACCACTGTCTGTATAATGCAAACTAATCTTTCGACTACCTATATACCAAATATTCGAAAGTAGTAAAGCAGTACGATAATGTCGTACAAAGGGTTAGGTACAAAGGTCAAAGTCAAAATCAACTTTTAATTGGCATAGAAACTATAATGTTGTAGGAAAATTCTAAAGTACTTTTATATTGCATAAAAGAATCGCGAAGTAATTTGTATCTTATATTAATTAAGCAAAATTTTTATTAACATGCAAAAAACGCATTTCAATACCAACAATGTTTTTAGCTCTAGCTCTAGCGCAGCATGTATGTATATATACGCGTTCTTAAAGTTTCATTAATAATTTTATTTTATATTCTCTAATATTTTTGAAAAAAAATTTGTGCTATTAAAACAAGTAAACTTTTTTACAAAACTCATATATATTAAAATTAAAAATTAGAATTAACTTGATAAAAATCTAGTCCAATCGATATAAGTGCCAATCGATCTCAATTTTTATATCAATAATTTTTTTTTGTTAAAAAGGGAAGTAGTTATTTTAATGGCAAAGTTTTCTACACACACACACTAAAAGAAATTTAAAAAACTAAAGAAAAACATAGAATATTATGAGTGCGCGCAGTATGAACTATTGCTATCACTTATGTTATTTTGCAAAATAATTTATTCACAATATAAAATTAAAATTATTTTATTAGTAAATTTTATAAAAAATCGTCGCAAAAATAACTTTGTCTTTGCTATCTACATTGTATTTTACTTGCAACTATTAATAAAATGGAACAAATAAATTTCTTTGATGTGGTCACATCACATTTTAATAGTGTCACACAGATATATTCTCACACTCTAGTAAGATGTCCAAAAAATTATATTAGTCATTTTCATATCAATCTTCGTATAGCCATAATATTTTACTGTATTACAACTGAAAGTGAGTCTTCGATCGCATCTTGCGAAATTTTTATCGCAAGTGTGTAATATTTCATAGAGTGTGATATTTTGCAACAAGAAAGATATACGATAATTTTTAGTATATTTTTAGCAGTTTTTGAAAGAAATATGTGCATAGTAATATAACAAAAATGAAACAATTATTCGTTAAGCTTTCTAAATAAATTAAATTAAATTAATTTTTCT